>BPLT01000068.1:1762500-2042500 GCA_019656295.1 Rhododendron mucronatum var. ripense
GAAAGTAAATGACAGAAAGTAGAGAGAGAGAGAGAGAGAGAGAGAGAGAGAGAGAGAGAGAGAGAGAGAGTGTGTGTGTGTGTGAAATTGTTGTGGACCCCTTATTTTGGTTATGGACTAGAAGTGACTATTGTGAATCTCAACATTGTTAAGCTTAGCAACCTCTTAAATGAATAATCAAAAGTCGATGTGTAAACTTTTAGTTATCCATTTGTTATGATATACTGTGGATCTTGTTAATGGATACATGGAATTGAGACCCTTAGACAGTCCTATAGGACTGGGTCATCGTATTTTTCTGTTAGAATTATGTATTGTCCATGAGAACTGGCTATTAAAACTGTATATTTTTTCTATGAGAACTATATATTTTTTATGAGAACTGTGTATTTTAGTGTGTGGTAAGACTATGTGAACTGTCTACTTTTTAGTTCATATAGCCAGTTCTCATAACCAGTTAATAAAACTAGTTCTCTATGAGAGCAATTACTTCTCATAGCCAATTCTTATAGAACTGACTATGAGAGTTGACAGTTCACATAACTAGTTCTCATAACTCAGTCCACATAGCTAGTTCTCTATGAGAATTGAGAAGTTCTCATAAAACTAACTTTGAAACTTGATAGTTCTCATAACACAACTAAGGGTATTTTTGTCCGAAATAATATGATTCAGGAATAGCTTGACTGATTCGTAGTCCTAAATTAGTGGGTTGCCCCAAGTGTAGGGCTGAGATCGATGTAGCACAATACCCGATAAGACCGGAGTCAAATCCACTAAAGACGGTGAAGTGTGTGCTGTGGAATCTCGGGTTGTAGTATCAAAATTAGCTCTTAGGTAGCCACCCCTTGTCTTTTGATTGAGATTTAACTAATACTAACAGATAACTTGCTCAAATAATTAAAAAGAGAGGCACGGTCGTAGGAAATCTGACGCTCGCTAATCAATCAGAATCCGCTCGCTTTTCAAGGTTCTAAAAACAGTTAAATTTAGGGAGAATTGGAAACTCCAAAAGATGCTAATCCTAAGGTTGCCGGTCCCGTACACTGCGGCGAACAGGTATTGGTCCCCCGTTCCCGCTCACATAAATCCCGGCAATGCCTTGGACTCATCTAACGGACGTAGTTTTCACCAACTAAATTTATTAAATTAAATAAAAGTACTGAAAAAAATGCGAGACGAATTCTAATTGGGTTGCGGCGCGCCTTTACCCAACGACCAAACCTCAGAAAAATTACTCACACATTATTAAACAAAAAGCAAAATAAACCCTAAATTGCAGCATGCTTTTATCGCTTGGAAAGAAAAACAAGTGAAAGATTAACACTAAAACAAGAACCACAAGTAACTTTAATTAAGAACAAAATGTAATACGAGTTACCAGAAGAAGAATACTTGAACAAATCTTGAAAACTTTCAAAGAAAAGAACTCTGAAACAATATACCGTAAGCGAAAAACTGCTGAGAAAAAAAATCAAACCAAAAGAAACGTCACTCGGCAGCCCCGTTGTTTGTTATTTTCGGCAGGCCCCTTTCGTCGTCTGTCTTTTCTGTAAGAAAAGACTCTGTAAAAAGTGCTGCCGAATAAAACCAAAAGTCGTGCGTCCAGAGATTTCCTTTTCAAAGCTGCTGCTCCTTCTTTTATAATAATAAAACCCTATTCTTTTTCCTCCGTCAAAAGTCGTGGCCAGGCCTAATTCTTTTACTCAATTTAAAATGCAATCAATTATTGTACACTTTTGGCCCACCATACAAACATGTATTGACTTCGATTCTTCTGCCACCCTTCACAATCAGTTGGAACAATTTCTAAGGCCCAATTGTTGTACCTCTAACCATAACCTGGAGTGTATTCCAATATATTCTTCAAAATTCCTACAATACAAAAATCAAGCATTAAAATACCAAGTAATAAAATAAATAGACTTAGCAATGATAAATTATGGGGCGCTTATGTGAATATTTCCGCGCCTATCAGGAATTGATTTTAAAAAATATAGCTATTATAGCCTCAGTTCTCATAGCCATAGTTCAAGGGTATTTTTGTCCAAAATGATATTTTAACTCAGCCATGTGAATTGGCGGGGATATTTTTGTCAAAAATATTTTGTTAACTGACTATGAGAATTGGCAGTTCTCATAACCAGTTCACATAGCCAAGGATATTTTTGTCAGAAATAATATGGGTCAGGAGTTGATTCTAAAACTATAAATTTTACTAAAAATGGACTTCTTCACAAAAAGTTAAGAAAAATGGAAAAAATAGTAAAAATGCATGAAAAGTAAAAAACAAAAGACTGAAATAAAGAAGGAATATTTTTGTCAGGACTAAATTAAGTCTGAACCTATTTTTTGGGGTTGGCATCTAAATTCCCCTAAAGAAAACCAAGAGTAATTTTAGTCACGATTTTTTTTGTATAGTATAGTACTAGAAATATGTAAAATTATTTTCAAAAAAAAAAAAAGAAATATGTAAAATTATTAACATTATCTTACAAAACGAATTGGGGCCACGGACCCACGTAGGTTCGTTGCACAATTACTTGATCATATTTTCGAATAATAATTAATGAGATGATGCCATAGACATTCTCACCGAGGAAAAAAAGTAGAAGTCAATGTTTATTTTATTTTTTGGTGCAACGAAGTCTATATTTATTTATTTTTTTTTTTGGTGAAACGAAGTCAATGTTCAATTTTTTTTTTGGTACTACTTGCTTTCCCAACGAGGGTATCCAAAACTTTGGCCCTGTTTTGGTTACCTACTTTTTACAATTTTATTTTTGCGTTTTGTCTAACTGATTTTTTCTCTTTATTTAAAAAAACTTTGTGTTTGGTAGTTTTGGGCAAAAATTTTTGCGTGAAAAAATTGGGTTTCGGTCGTAACTTTTTACTTTTTCGATTTCTGTCGTTGAGACGAATCAATAATGTACAAAAGTTTAACGCTAAATTAACAAATACAAAAGAAATTTGAACAAAGACATAACAAAAAGGCGAGGTGGCTTTTAAAGGAAAGCTCCCGGTTGTTCCACAAATATTCGAAGATATGTTAATTTAAAATTGATTACCATTGCTTAACGTTTATTTAAATTCGAACTATGGCCCCTCTAGAGCAGTCCAGGTAAATGCATATATGTGTATGTACATGGTAATGCAAAGTATCTGAGCAAGCTTACGCACACTTCGGATTAATACCTATAGCTCATTAATTCCATAGTCGTTTACATGATTATACGTGAGGATTATGAGGTGGCCATAAGTGTTGTTGATAAGCAGTGGCGGACCCAGGAATCCGACATAGTGGAGGCACCAATTTTTTATGTAATGCCTTAATATGTGAGTTATAGTTAAACACATTCACACAAAAATAATTTTAGCATTCACGATAATGTAATAATTTAAAAGTATATATGCATTTTAATAACAAGCTATTTGGGCAAATTTGCGCTCTTCAATTATATGTGTTAAAACAAAATTATCACATGTTCATCATCTATTTTTCTATTATTAACTCTACAAGTATAAGTTTCAGGAACAAAAAATGTACAAATATAATGTGCGAGTTCATATTGAGTACTACACAAATTATTGAAGAGGTTGGGGGAGTAGGGGAAATCTTGGTTGTGAAAGAGTTTTAATGGATGGGGAAACCTTAGTTGTGAACAGTTTTAGTGGATTTTGAAAAGAGAATAAAAAATAGCCATGGAGTGCGGATTTTGAAAAAAGAATAAAAAATAGACAAGCGGTGCGGCGGATCAGGGAATCGAACTCTTGCCGAGTATTCCTTATAGAAGGGTGCTTGCCATTGCACCAGACTGCCACTTGTTACAGAAGTTGGCATATACTATATATATCTAAACACAAAATCGGGAAATTTTTTTTAAAAAAAAAGGCGTGAGGGCACGTGCCCCCACGTGCCCTATGGTGGGTCCGCCCCTGTTGATAAGGAGAATTGAACATTAAATTTTAAAATACGCATTAATTAGTAGGGGCACACAAAATACTACTATTAAACTTACCCCATTCTTTCTTAAAATAATACAATTTTTTGCTAGTAAAATAACATATTGGCGACTATATATGTAACTTTGAGCAGGTCGTATGGGCTTGCCTTGAATGCCAAGTTTTAGACAAGTTCGTTAGTACAACAAGAAAATTAGATAAACTTCACCTGCCAACGGCATGGGAGAAATTTTTGGGTGCCGGTAGGGAATTGTCCACGCGGTACCCCTTTTGGCAATTCGGACCATCCAATCGAATTTCGGACGGTCCCCATTTAAGAGAGAAAAAAAAAGGAGAGAAAGTGGTGGGGTGAGCGGAGGGGAGGGGAGGGGAGGGGAGAGAGAGGGATTAAATTCTGACCGTCCAAAATACGATTGGACGGTCCGGATTACGGACGGATACCGCTAAGTGGTACCTACTTGGCACCCAAAAACTACACAAATGTCAAAAATACTATTAGTAGTAAAATATAGAGACCCTTAGGCAGTCCTATTACTATATATAGCGTGACTTCCGATATTATTATGGAATATTAATTTTTTAACGGGACTGGGTCATAAATGGCACACCCATATTAGTATTTTTCTTAACTGGACTTGGTCCCATATTAGGTGGCTTTTAAAGGAAAACTCCCAGTTATTCCACAAATATTCGAAGATATATTACGTTACATTTTTTTTAATTTAAAATTGATTACCATTGCTTAACGTTTATTTAAATTCGAACCATGGCCCCTCTAGAGCAGTCCAGTTACATGCATATATGTGTATATACATGGTAATGCAAAGTACCTCGAGCAATCTTGCGCAAATCTCATATTAATACTTATAGCTCATTAATTCCATAGTCGTTTACACTATTACGCATAAGGATTATGAGGTGGCCGCAAGAGTTGTTGATAAAGAGAATTGAAACTAAACAATGAAACAAGGTTAGTGAAGACAGATCATATATCCTGGCAAGTTGGAAATGGTATACAAGGTTAGTGAAGGTTTAATTTTAAGAGAGATCAAACTCCCAAATCTCAAGCCAAAGAGAGATGACAAGGTCAACCCTTAAAGATTGGGGATTTTGTCATGATAATGTCTAACCAGAGATAAAACCCAATAACCTAAACAATGAAACAAGGTTAGTGAAGACAGATCATATATCCTGGCAAGTTGGAAATGGTATACAAGGTTAGTGAAGGTTTAATTTTCGTTGATAATCTTTGAGCGGGTCATTCGGGCTTGCGCGTGCCTTGAATAGCAAGTTTTATAGGAGTAATATGTTACAGTTTTATTTGGTAATGTAGAGTGTTCTGGGCCAGCTCGCGAGCACTTCGGAGTAATCCCTACAGCCTCTTCCACAGCCGTTTCACTCGCTTAAGCGTGTGGTGAGATGGTCCTAAGAGTTGTTGGCAAGAAAAATCGAACCTGAAATCTTAGGATGGAGCAAACACATAAGTTCCAAGCTAAGACCACTCGGCCCAACCCCTTAAGGTTATAATAATAATAATATTATTATTATTAGACAAGCTTGTTAATGGAAATAAGAAAATAAAATAAATTTCACCTGCATGCCAACGGTAGAGACCCTACAGTTCTTTTTATTATTATTTTTACAAAATCCAATCTGCTGTTCATATGAACGTACGATTTGACACGTGTTCGATCGAGTGAGATCAGTTTGAGAAAATAGATTTTTTGTTGTCACCTTATCCACGTGAAATAGATGTTTTCCTTTTCGTAATCAATTTTCGAGTTCAATTTTGTTCCCGTCACCAAACGAGGTCTTTCTATTTAAGAAATTATCCCCTGCATTTCAAGAGGAAGAGACGCATGGGAAAGAGTCAAAATGGGAACAGTATATTATCGCTTGTATCGATCACTTAATAACATTTGAGACATCTCTATTCAATTTTTTTATCAGTAAAGAAAGATTTTTATATTATTAATAAAAATGATACAAAACAGAAACCTTGCAGTGATACACTAAAGAGATGCACAAACGGTAGTATCTCACCTATCACTGCCAATTGATTTTGAGATGAATATAAAGTTTTCACATGGTATCAGAATGAGGCTCATTCCACCTCACATTTTAAAAATTTATAATCCACATTCCATGATAAAAGATCAACAAAAAAGCTGCATGATGATAGGACCCAAAAAGTGGCCACACGTGACAGATTGATCTCAAAACGCAGTTGCACATGAGGGGAGATGTTGAGGAAAATAGAGTTCTGCATTGCTTAGAAGTGGAATGAGTGATCGCTTAATAACATTTGGGACCTCTCTACTTATTGTCAATTAAATTTGAGAGCGAGATAAAGTTTCCACAGCGTGGGAAAGAGTCGAGATCTAATTCCAAACAGATATATATCCATTGCATGCTTTACAAGGACTAGGTTTCTCGCCGTCGTGCAAGCACGAAGATTTCGTGCCCGTGGAATCTGTTAAAAAGGAGATTTTCCAAAAATATCGTATACAACGCACAATCTACAATCACTGATCACTTCTGTGACAATTGCCTTATTAACGTCTATTTAGTTTCAATTCGGGCACGAATACCCTTAGGATACCTTTTGTCCAATTTCTACGTTCACGTCACAATTCAAATTACCATAATATCACAAAATAAATATTCAGCCAAACAATTAATTACTACATTTAAAATTAAGTCTATTTCTTAGATTTAGAATTTATAAAACATTTTCACTATTTATCTATTTAACTACTATATTCTTATTCATGGATTTTAGAAACTAATTTTTATTCGAAAGTGCATGTTACTAAATTTAGCATTTTCTTAATTTTATATTTTTAACAACAAAATACAATAAATGTTTAATATTAAATCTTTATAATTAGTAATTTGGTCCAATCAATATTTGTTAGGGTTAAATATTAACTAACATATAATCTAAAATAAGTCTAATTAACTATACAATGAAATGAATAAAAATAAATAGTATATGAACAAATACTTGTTTTAATCCTCATATTTATAAATAGATACTTTCTACAAATGTCATTGGTAAACATGTTTTTCTTTTTATAAAATGTTCCTCCTACGCTTCTTAATGCTATTTACTGATTAAAACCCCCCATTTTGTTTTATATCATCTATTGATTCAATAAACCTGCACTTGTCCTCTTGCACACAATTCAACCACTTATCTCCGCCAGTGATTCACCATAATCTCGCGAATAATCATCAATTTACGTATTAAAACATTTTCAGGCCTTACCACTGATTTTCTATCACAGACAGGACTAAATATTAATGAAAACAGGAGTAAATAATAATTAATTAAATTCTGAAATTAAAAACGGGTTACCATATTCAACAGGAATTAAGTTTTTGTCCTAACTCCATTAAAATACAAATTGAGTTACGGGTTTCCGGAAAACTATCTCAAACACGATTCTAAGTCCGGGTAAGTGTTGCACGGTGTCTGTATTTCGCTGTGGTGGTTTCGAAAACTTGAGGCAGCGTCTGGCGGAGCTTCGACGGGGCCAGCGGCGGCGGCGTAGGCATGAAACCCACTGTTTTTTTTTTTTTTAGACCACCGGGGTGGAAACGGGCCGTGGTGAACGGAGGGGAGGGAGGTGGCTGCCGTGAGAGGTGGTGGTGATGGCAGGAGGTCGGGCCGAGGTGGGTGGTTGTCGAGGAGCGGCGGTCAAGCCGGAGATGGTCGAGCCGAGGAGGTGGGGGCTCAGTGGGTCGGGCTCACGGTGGTGGACGGAGAACGTGGCCGGAGGAGGTGGAGGATGTGACTGGTGGTGCGGGGTGGAGGGAGTCGAAAACACCCCAGCAGAACCACAGTTTTACGAAAACACCCCAGCAGAATGAAAAGACCAAATTACCCATCATCACAGACCTAGCCAGCTCCAATCCAGGGGCTTAATTGGAAAAATTGGACAAAAATGGCCAAACCCTTTTAAGGTTCTTTTATTAACAGGTTAGATATAAATCAATTGACAATGGTGCTTCTTTGTAGAGGATAAATCTATTGAAGACAAAGGGCGAAATCCTTGTAATGGAGGAAATCTATGACTTGGGTTTGGATAATACATGCATCAAGCAACTTCGCCGAAGCGGAGGAATCAACGAGAAGTTGAAACAAACCGTTGGATTACAAATATATGGTTTGGTCTTTTTGTTTCGAGTATTACTTGTTACAAGAGAAAATGGTAAAGCTTTGGACAATTTTTTCGGATTACCTGTCATTGCTTGAAAAAAAATTTTATCACTACTACAAAAATCTTAAAAGATGACACTCAAAAAATTGAAACAATGACAGTTTTTGTAAAACTGTCATCGAAAATATGATGGTAGACTTTTGATGACAGTCTATCTTACAAACTGTCATCTTTGTGATATAAGATGACGGTTTAGAATAAAAGTGACATTATTATCTTTTTCTTTAATGTCAGTTTTTGCTTAAAACTGACATTAAAACATGCGCTTCCGGAAGCCCATATGGGAAACCTTTTAATGACAGTTTTCCTTAAAAGCGACATTGAAACTAAGCCCTTTTAATGACAGTTTTAGTTAGAACTGACATTGCAGTTGATCATAAAAGATGACAGTCAGAAAGTGTCATAAAAACATATAAGATGATAGTTTAAAACTGTCATCTCATACTTTCAATGTCTACGATGACAGTTTCATCCAAAACTGACATTAAAAGTGCTCATCTTAAAATTTTCAAAATATACTATACATGTTTTTGTTTTTCTTTTGTTAACAATAAGCGTGCCAGCTCAGATGGTAACACGCGTGCGAGGAACTGAAATTCTTGAGTTCAAGTCCTGGGGCAAGCAAATATTTGCTGGCCACACAAGTGCTAAGTAGGTGACACACAAGTGCCACTGGGCGGCCATGCGAACGGCACGTGGGTGCCACGTGGGCGGCCACGCATTCGAAAGAGAATTGGCTTTTTTGTTTCTTGAATGGAGAACAGATAAGATGACAGTTTAAATCCGTCATCTTTGCGATTAAAGATGACAGATTAAGACTATCATCTTTTATCATCTTTTATCACAAAGATGACAGGTTTAAACTGTCATCTTATATGTTTAATGACAGTTTTTTATTGTCATAACAAATCTAGACTTTTAATGACAGCTCCATAGATGACAGTTTCAAAACTGTCATCTTTCACGTTTAATGACACTTTTAAACTGTCATCTTTTACGATTATTGTAGTAGTGTATATAAAAGATATCCTATTGATTTATCGGGCGGTGAAATTGTATATGTTCAGAAAACAAATCTCAGACTCTTTCCAACTGATCGTCTTTTCCTCTCGCAATGCAAAGGATAATCCTCCAAATAAGAATATACCGAATCAGTTATACTTGCATAATTTGTGCCTTTTTAATGTTAATAGTGCTTAAAATTGGATAGGATCAATAAGTTATAAACAATTAATAAAAAATAGGGGTAACGTTTTTTCTCGTTAGGTGAGGCTAGGGTGAACAAAATCAGGCTCTTAATTTTCTACTGGAAAATAAAACCATAACGGTGCGAAACAGATGTCAGAAGACAATGTCCAAGACAGTTCAAAAAAAAAAAAAAGAGAAGACAATGTCCAAGAAAGGACAGAAAATTAGTTTTTACAGTTCCTTGTGGGGGCGGGGGCTTATGGGGCTCTCTCTCTCTCTCTCTCTAACTAGAAGACGTCTCTCTCTAAACACCTCTGCCTATAAGTAAGGCACCCCACCTTTCTTGTTCCCAGTATCCAAATCACGACTTTTCTCTCTTGTTATTACTCCTTTAGCTTTTACCAAGCTCTGATTTGCTTAACCTTTTAGAAACACAACACATTTCTGATACACCTTCCAGCCATGGATGCTGCAGCTGGAAAACTCTCAGTGGTGGTCATGATGGTGCTAGTAATAGCCACCATTTCCAACTCTGTTTCTGCAGATCCAGATATGCTCCAAGACGTTTGTGTTGCTGATCTCAATAATGGTATTTATTTTTTCCATTATAGCATTAATGCAACAAACACACCTTAATTTAACACACAACTCCAGACTTAGCCGTATACTTGCACATGAATTTTTAAACATATCTAACGGTTTCGGGCACATTTGTTTTCTAAATTGTGTTTTAAATGTATATTCCTAGACTTTTGTTGTCAAAAACATGTTTCCTGATTTTGGTCGTACTAATGATTCAACAACATTATTGAATTTGTGTATGTTTGTGAATAGTGTGTTGAATCCGACCCCATTTTTTTGAATACTACACACCCATAATTTTCTTCTCTTAAACTACCTATAATCCAATGTGGCACAGGAAAATAAACTTTGGTTGGATACTGTGGGACCCACAATTAATTTGGAGATCCACATAAATTAGATTTATTAGGCGTTTATGGGTTCCAGATATGGGACGCTAACATTTCTCTATAGGAAAAAGTATTTGTTGTAGTATATGTTTTTGTATTGTAGCATAATACACTTTATGATGGAATAATTTTGAAAATAGTTAAAATTATAACGAATAATTATAAATAATGTGTGTGCCCGAAACTTCTGTTAGCTCCATTACACTACATTTTCGTCGCATAATTACCATTGGTGTTATTCTCATTTTGACATAACAACAGCACCTAATAGCATACTACGTTATTGCTAATTTGTAGGTGTGAAGATGAATGGTTTTGCCTGCAAAGCAAACTTCAGCGCATCAGATTTCTTCTTTGCCGGTCTAGCAATGCCAAAGCCTGCCAACAATCTGCTGGGTTCAACCGTGACTCCAGCCAATGTGATGCAAATTCCCGGCCTCAACACCCTAGGTGTCTCCATGGCTCGCGTCGACTTTGGCCCCGGCGGCATTAACCCTCCCCACACCCACCCACGCGCCACCGAGATATTGTTCGTTCTGTACGGAGAATTGGATGTTGGGTTCATTACCACAGCCAATGTGCTTGTTTCCATGACCATCAAACAGGGTGACATATTTACTTTCCCTAAGGGTTTGGTTCACTTCCAAATTAATAATGGAAATGGGCCGGCTGCCGCTATTGCTGCGTTCAACAGCCAAAACCCCGGTGTACAGGCTATTGCCGCCACGTTATTTGCCTCCATGCCCCCGGTATCGGATATTGTGTTGAGTAAGGCTTTCCAGATATCAAATCAGGAGGTTGATGCAATCAAGTCAAAACTTGCAGGATACCCGTAGAAGGTGCTTTGTGATCTGGGGTGGATATGTTGTTGGTTTTCTTGTTTTTGTTGTTGATTGAAAAAGGATTCATGCGTTAAAAAAAATAAATAGTGGGTCGGAAAGTGAATCGATGTAGTATTTGATTCCATTTACCTATGTATTCACTTTCATTTCTTTTGCTTACTGAAAAATAAGACGAATGTTTTAAATAATAATAGTATCTGAATACATTTCAATGATTATAGTCGGATTTTGAATACATTTCAATGATTATAGTCGGATTTTGACAATAAGCCACTTGAATTTTGACATTAGAAGTTTCTGTGCATGTCCCTATCGTTATTGACTTGGAAATGGTCGGATATTAATCAGGGCCGGCCCCGGGGTAAGCCCCGCAAGCCCTCGGTCTTGGGCAAACCCCCGGGCTAGGGCAACCCAAAAAAAAAAGTTTTCGAGTTAGATTATAAATAAGAAGAATTTCCCATTGTAGCACAACCATTCGCTTGCTGTAATGGTCACTGCTATTGGTATGGATGCTGTGGCTCTCGAGTTCGATTCCCAGGCAGCCCCGCTCTTATTTTCTTCCATTCTTTTTCTCTCTCTTTTTGTTTCCTCCAATTCACAATTTTTTTTCTACCTCTTTTTTTTGCCCCTCCCAACGATAATTTTATAAATGATATATTCTTACATTTGATTTTTAAAAAAAGTCATAGCTAAATAAATAGAGCAAGTTAACACAGTTTTTATTTTTATCTTCGAACTACCATTTCGCAATATAAAATTAAAGAGATTGGCAATGATTTCAATTGTAAATGAGATGCAATTCCACTAAGAATATTTTTGGACATTTTGGGGCTTTTTTAACTTCTTATGCTTTTCAAGACAAGTCATTTTCTTCACATATGTCAACAATAAAACCTAAAAAACAAAAGATAGCAAAATGGGCCCTGAGTTTTTAGATAAGTAAACTACGATGACTCAATTAAAAATTTGCTTCAAAAAATGTTAGAAAAAGTTATTTTCTTAAATCGGATCGTGCTAATCATAAAACACTATAAACGGAATTTACATTTTAATGTTGATTTTCTTGATGTAATTCAAGCTAAAAAATAATGTAACTTTTTTTTTGGTTCTTGAATTTTTTTTTATTATTTTGTATGACTTTACAGTATGTGGGCAACAAGGCATGATGTTGGGCTAGGGCAATCCAAATACCGGGGCCGGCACTGATATTAATGTCAACTTCATTTTCGTTTTTTGATCTCACACTGAGCAAGTTGCAAACATTCCCCAGCTTTAAAGGCGAGGTGGGTTAATTTTTTAGGAAAACGCCTAGACGTTCCACAAATATTCGGAGTTTTATTAAATTAAAATCGACCATTGCTTAATTTTTTATTTAAGTTCGAACCATGGCGCCTCTTGAGCAGTCCAATACATGGTAATACAAGGTGTCTCGAGCAAACTTGAACACACCTCGGATTGATATCTATAGCTCATTCTATAGTCCTTCACACGATTATGCGTTAGGATTGTGAGGTAGCCACAAGAATTGTTGATAAGGAGAATAAAATATGAAAATATTAAGATAGAGCAAACTCCCAAATCTGAAGCCAAAAAAGATCGCCGGGCCAACCGTAAGATCTGGAATATTTTTGTCACTATACTGTCTACTTAACCAGAGATACACCCAAAAACCTGAACAATTAAACATAGAATAATTAGAAGACAGATCATATATCCTAGCAAGTTGGAAATGGTACAAGGTTAGTGAAGGTTTAGTTTTCTTAGACAAGTTCAATGACTATATATAGTAGTACAATCTTTGAGCGGGTCCTACAGGCTGGGGCCTTGAATACGGGTACTACGGGCTCGTGCCTTGAATTGAATTTTTTAGTAATATAATCAAAAGTCAATTATTTTTAAAGTTAATAATATTTGTGCAAAAGATGGCTTACAATAGTATAATTAAACTTAGAAACATCCTTAAAAATAATCAAATTTTAGACTTTGAATAACCAAAAATAGCAACTTTTTTCAATAATCAAAATTTATCAACTCCACATCACATAAGTTAACTAGTTCAAAAATTTGTATACACGCTTGTTTCAATTGGTATTTTCTTCTTATCTTCTTCGCCTACTCTATATCTTCTTTACTTCACTCGATCTCAAACTATTTCTCTTTCTTTCCCTCTAAAAGTGAAGCTCATATCTCTCGATCATCTTCAATTCAACTCATCGTCGCCGTATTAAGGTATTTCATTATTATTTTCCTCCCAAAAAAAAAATCTTAATAGGAGCAAAGGAAGCCACCGATTTATTCCCCCGAAATTGAGGGAGAGAATCGATATAGTTTTGCTCAAAAAAACATAAATGGAGGAAAGTAAATGAGAGAGAGAGAGAGAGAGAGAGAGAGAGAGTGTGTGTGTGTGTGAAATTGTTGTGGACCCTTATTTTGGTTATGGACTAAAAGTGACTATTGTAAATCTCAACATTGTTAAGATTAGAAACCTCTTAAATGCACTACAACAAATTACACCATTGCCGACTAAAATTCCCGACTAAAAAAAGTTTAGTCGCCAATTTGTAAACAATTACCGACTAAAATATATTTAGTCGGCCTTAATTTACCATTTTCCGACTAAATATATTTTGGTCGGTAAATTTAGGTTTTTTCCGACTAAACAAAAGTTTTAGTCGGGAAATGTTTAATTTTTTTAAATTAAAATATGAATACGTTTGCCGACTAAATAATTTAGTTGGTAAATGTTTACTTTTGCCGACTAAACTTATAGGTAGTCGGTAAATGTCCATTTTTTTGTAATTTAAAATGTCAACATGTTTGCCGACTAAAATATTTAGTCGGGAAATATCAATATTTTGCGTTAAATACTAAATAAATGAAATATATTTGCCGACAAATTATTTGGTCGGAAAATATTAAATTTACCGACTAAATATATATCTAGTCGGGAAATGATAATTTTTTTGGCCAATTAAGAAAATATCAATATTTGTTCCGATTACATTCATCACAATGCAACCTTCTTGATCGACACCGTTCATTTTTCTTTTTCTTTTTAATAATAAGATTCTCGTAAATTTTTTACTCCATTGGGTTAAGGAAGCTTCTTCATCAGCACTCAAATTCCTAAATAAAAAGAATTATAGTGTTTAATAAAAAGATTTTTTATCCGATCAAGTGTCTATCCATATACAGTTAACTTCATTCTTGGTACGAATGATCTAGTTCGTATTATGTCAAATATAGATGATTTCGATTACCAAAAAAGACCTCAGGCAGGGCTCGGTTAGCACTTAAATGTCTCTAAATGCGTTAAATGTCTTTCAATCATGTGGTCCCTGATGTTTTAATGATCTCTGATTTTTGTGACAAAACTATAATTGATAAAACGTAAAATCCTAGCGGTTCAGATCGAGCATTAAAAAAATAAGGCGGCAACTACATTTAAAATCTATACATTCAACTTATTTGTTTATGAATCAAAGTCTTGTGCTATAATCTAATGTACAGTAGTCAAACAATTGCAGGATAATTAGGACGATCGATACCGTTCATTTTATTGTGCTTTGTGTTTTAGTCATTCTCGAACATTTTTGTGTCTATCGGATTTTGAAAGCCCCTTATTCAGGATGCAGATTCATTACTAGAATGATATTTTACGTTCGATCCAGTACGTGAGGGTAAAAAATTTATTCATTTTCGACTGGAATGATGTAATCCCACTTACGTAAAAGATAGGCAGTTCCGATTTTAAAAAAAAATTAGCTTAGGCAGCCCTCGAGCGGTGCACTATAAGATTTTAATGCCTCCGAAAACACTGAATGTGTTCCGATCATGTGGTTGCCGACATCTAATTATCACAAATTTTGGTGAGAACGATATAATTGATAAGATGTTAAATTCTAACGGTTTAGATCGATCATTTGAAAAAATGAGTTAGCAACTATCTATAAAATCTACACATTGAAGAAATTTTGATCTGTTGAAAAAAAAAAAAGATCTGTCGAAAAAAAAGAGCGATTTTGATCTTGTTTCTCCGACTAAACTATAACTAGTCGGGTAAAAACAAATTTTGCGGCAATTCAAAATTTCGCGAAAAAAATACAGTGTTCGCTAAGGATTGGCGGGGAACGAAATGATCTCAAACTTTTTCAAGGGGTTAAATCATAAATACTTCATCCCTAAAAAACACTACACGCCTTTCCCAAAATCCCAAATCATCAGAGCTACACCCAAATCTTGTTCCAAAATCGAACACGGTTCAGGTCCTCCGGCGACGACGATCCAAGGCTGGCGACTCTGCTAACATGCAGGTACCTCTCTCTCTCTCTCTCTCTCTCTCTCTCGCTCTCTCCCTCTCTCTCCCATTTGGGTCTCGTGAGTTGATCCTCAAGGGGCGCTTGAAGCGGTCAGTTTCTACTCTCTCATCCAGATTCAAGTCTCAACAGATCTACATTCGTCTCGTCTTGGGAGTCTTCGAAGATTAGATCTGTGGCTGTGCGTGTGGCCATTCCCGAGCTCGCCTTTGCTTCTTCTGGACAGCTAAAGGTAGCTTGTTAGCTCAAAGTCGTCGTCTTGGTTTAAAGATTAGGGCTTTTTACAATTAATCCCCTATCTCTTTTTCTTTGTGCAATTTTTGTTTAGTGTTCGTTTATTTGTGGTATTTATGTCTAATGGGCTTATAATTTCTGTTTTTTTTTTGTTTTTGTTTTGGTCATCCATATTTTTCTTTTAAGGTTTCGTCTCTCAGATTCAGCTCTTCGCGCTCCGTCGTTGTTGTCGTCATATATTTCCTCAGGTAATTATCTAACTTCTATGTTTGGAAAAGCAAAAAATCGAGAGAATGAGCTTTATTCTTTTATAGAATTCAAGCTTACCTTTTGGATAATGGCCCTGATAAAACTATTGTGGGTTAGATGATATGCTACACCATGATAAAACTATTCATGTCTGGGGCCTATAAGTTCTTAATTAGATGATGAAACACGTTTGGTTGCTTTAGCTGTTGTGGCCTGTCCTGCCTTGTCCAATGCTCTGCCTTTGCCATGGCAGACTTGTCTTGGTGTTGGCATACCTTCATATATGTCTCGTGCGCGCGTGGTCTTGTATGTTATATCGTCTGTAGATTATTAAAATTTTTGAGTGTAGTATACTTGTTAATAGCTAATCTGATATGTATTTACCAAAAAAGAAAAAGCTAATTTGATACGAATTGGAGGTTTGGTGCAGGGATTGCTATCTATCAAACCTGTTTTTCGAGTTCGTTGTAAATTTAATGATCCCTGCACTTGGGGTAATACGTGCTTGATTTGCTAGATGGTCAAACAATTTAGAGGGTAACTTTTAGGTCTATCACCGAAAGATTAACAATTGATTAGTTATTAATTTTTAGGCTTAGTTCTTCATCAATTAACATTCAGCTCTATCACAGAAAGATGCCGATATATGGGTGTCGTGGAGATCCCAATGATCCTTTTGTAAGTTGAAGCGTGATTCGGTGATTTTATTGAATTCTGCACATTTGCTATTGTTATTGTTTGTTTGTAGAGATTCTGTACCTCACGGATATTGTTTTGCAAGGGACAACTAGATTTTATAAGTAGAGTTTTTAGTTTGAAACTTCTTCTCAAAAGATCATGGAAGAAGTTTGGTTATATCTGGTGTACCATACTTATCTCATTGAAGAGTTTATGTATGCTTTGATAAATTCTATTATTGGATGTTTCAGAGTGTGGAGAAACAATCAATGAGACCTGCAATTATCTCATAACTACTAAGTTGTTTTTCTGTCCGTCTCAAGATTCAAGACTGCCATCACCAAAATCGGTATTACTTTCTCTCTTGATTTGAAGATTTTAACCAATGTTCATTGATTCAATTTTTTGAAGTTTTTAACTTGAGATTCAATTGAGAGAGGGGGATAAAAAAGGTAAAAAAAACTGTTACGAGACTGACTTGGGGTTGCTTGAATGGAATGTAGATATAGCCCATGAATGGGGTTGCTTGACTGGGGTTGATGCCTTAGGCGTTTGAGTTTTGAGTGTCCATGTGTTCAATTAGGAAAAAGTTTATAGCTGCACCATGATAAGGAAATATACATGCACAATCTAGCAAACAATGGCTAAAAGACCTACTGACCCATAGGAAGAACATAGGGAGGAGCGATTTGTGCACCCCTTAGTTCAATTCAACTTCTGACTTTCCTACGTACACCGCCCGAAAAGTTTAGAAGGTAATTCCTTTCTCTTTGCCTATCGTCTTGTTCCTCCTCACCCCATCTGCCATACGCGGCGGCGGTCATGGCTACCAATCATTCCTCTTTTCCCCAGTAGCGGCTCGATCGCCGCCGATGTGCACGCTAGGTGTAAAATACACATACATGTATACAATAAGGATCTAAGTAGAATTAATTGATTTGTCAAAAAAGAAGAAGGAAACAGTAGACATATATTTGTGTAATTGGGTACTATATGTGATGTTAACTGTCTATATTAATAGATGGATACCAGGTTAGTTCCTAATTAAATGTTAGTTTTTGTAACACTAAACAATCAGATTATGGAAAACACTATCCATTCAAAGTTACAATAGGTTACTGCTGCTATGAACAGTTATTGAGTTTTGAGTATTCTTCATTTCTTCTCAACAAAGAGAACCTATGTAGCACGGACACTACATGACACCGACACCCCAACACGCAAATTTTCAAAAAATAGGGGACACAACACGTTGGGAGACACATTATATATATATATATATATATATAAAATTTAAAATATTCAAATAAGATAAAAAGTTTAATAAAATTATAACGAGATAGCTCTAAAATTGATCAGAGAGAGAAAGAAAGCGATAACACAGTCAAACAAAGAGAGTGTCCCTAAAGTGTCCCTCAAAGTGTCCCGAAGTCTCCCGACACGTGTTTGAGACTTTGGTGTGTTTGGAGATTTCAGGAGAAGCGTCGGACACGTGTTTGGAGAGTGTCCGGGAGTGTCGGTGTCCAAAAAGTGTCTGACACCGGTACATGAGCTCCGACGAAGAATCCATGTTTTTCTACAAAGCCACTACATTCAATATGGAAAAGGCATTTTGTCGAACACGCTAGAAGCATTTCCACCAAAGCGAAAAAATGGGTGTGGCATTTTTCCAAATTAATTTGGTCTCAATTTCTCATTCAAGTAATTAACGTTAGTTTATCAGGGTTTTTTTTTTCATATTTTATTCCCTTTTGCTTGAATAAGCTATATGCATGAAACTTAAAGTTTCTAGACACTTTTCTTAACATCTCATTTTGTAGAAATCTAAGAAACCAAAACAAATAAGCAGCTTACTATACCACTAATTTAGGTAGAATTTTTTTTTCTTTTTGTTTTGATCCGCATTTAGATAATTCCAAACTGTAAAAGTAGGGATTTTAAAAAAAAACATTTTCACCACAAAAACCTGTTATGCATCACCACCCACATAGCATTACTCTTGAATGCCAACCGAAGGTAGGTCAAAATTCACCTTACTTTTATTATAGCATCCCAACTTTCCCTGTTATTGTTAAATTGCTCCTGTCATGCTTGACATCTTCAAAATTCACCGTGTAATGCTTTTTTTTTTCCGGAGGCCAGGGGAGGCGTTGTTTTGTATTGTTGACGTTGGAGTGTTGCATTGTGTTGGTTAGGAATGGGCGTGGGGTTTGTATCGTTTATGTTGGAGTGTTACTTTGTGTCGGTTGGGAAGGGGCATGGGGTGGGCAAGTGCACGGGTTTTTTTTTGGGAACATAAGAGTAGAAAACATCTTCGTACATTTAAAAAAAGTAATATAGATGAGCATGACAATATTTTGATATAATAAAACAAACATTTGGTTACTTCTGATGGAAGAATAAAATAGCAAGATTTAACGTATATAGTTGTTGAACTTACAAATTAGATGGCTCTCGTCATTCTTGTTCCCATACTGGAGAAATATTATTGTATGTGCATGTATCAATATCATGGTGTTAGGTTTTTTTTTCTTCCCTAGATCTACCGTTGTCAAATTTTTACTAATATCATGAGTCTTATTATTGTGTTTTGTTCTTTCTACAGATATTGGAGTATCTGGCATTTCGTTAAGGACTATCAATGAAGAAATTGGATTTTTGTTGTGAATTCTACCATAATTTAGTTTTCTTGCTGTTGAACTTTTCTATTATTTTGTGCTCTAAGGCTTGGATATGATATGTTTGATATTACGTACACTTTTTGTGGTACGATTTTTTGTTATTTTGTTCTTCGTGAATTCGGATACCATTTATTAAGTATTTGGTGAACACTCTTTATTTATGGAAGTTATGAATAAATTGGTTTTGAATTTTAATATTTGATTACAGTAGATTGGTGAATAGATGTTGCTTAATTTAATTTATTGTGAATCACCAAAAAAAAATAGATTTTTGAATTGGTTTTAAAATATGTAATAGTATATTTCCCGACTAAATATTTAGTTGGTAAAACCAACAATAAATGTTCCATTTGCCGACTAAATAATTAGTCGGTAATTAATTAAATATTTACCGACTAAATAAATAGTCGGTAATTTATTTAACATTTACTGATTAAATAATTAGTTGATAATTTATTAAATATTTTCCGACTAAATAATTAGTCGGTAATTTATTTTACATTTACCGACTAAATAATTAGTCGGCAATTTATTTAAAATTTGCCGGTAATTTATTTAAGATTTACCGATTAAATAATTAGTTTGGTAATTTATTTAATATTTCCCGACTAAATAATTAGTCGGTAATTTATTTAATATTTCCCGACCAAATAATTAGTCGGTAATTTATTTAATATTTACCGACTAAATAATTTTCCCGACTAAATAATTTGTCGATAATAATTCAAATTAGCCGACTAAATAATTAGTCGGGAAAAGAAAACATATGCCGACTAAATGTTTTTTAGTCGGTAATTACCTTTGCCGACCGCAATTCCCCGACTAAATCGCCGACCAAAGTTTTTAGTTGGGAAATATTATTGCCGACTAAATTCCTACCCTTTGCCGACTAAACTGTTAGTCGGTAATGGTGTAATTTCTTGTGTTGATGAATAATCAAAAGCCAATGTGTAAACTTTTAGTTATTCATTTTTGATTATATCACTGTGGATCTTGTTAATGGATACATGGAATTAAGACCCTTAGACAGTCCTATAGGACTGGGTCATCGTATTTTTCTATGAGAATTGTATATTGTCCATGAGAACTGTCTATTAAAACTGTATATTTCTATAAGAACTATATATTTTTTATGAGAACTGTGTATTTTAATGTGTGGTAAGACTATGTGAACTGTATACTTTTTAGTTCAAATAGCCAGTTCTCATAACCAGTTCATAAAGCTAGTTCTCTATGAGAACAATTACTTTTCATAGCCAATTCTTATAGAACTGACTATGAAAACTGATAGTTCTCATAGAACTGACAATGAGAGTTGACACTTCACATAGCTAGTTCTCATAACTCAATCTACATAGCTAGTTCTCTATGAGAACTGAGCAGTTCTCATAAAACTGACTTTGAGACTTGGCAGTTCTCATAGACTGTTCACACAGCTAAGGGTATTTTTGTCCGAAATAATATGATTCAGGAATTGATTTTAAAAAATATAGCTCTTATAACCTCAGTTCTCATAGCCATAGTTCAAGGGTATTTTTGTCCAAAATGATATGTTAACTCGGCCATGTGAATTGGCGGGGATATTTTTGTCCGAAATATTTTGTTAACTGACTATGGGAATTGGCAGTTCACATAGCCAAGTGTATTTTTGTCAGAAATAATATGGGTCAGGAGTTGATTCTAAAAATATAAATTTTACTAAAAATGGACTTCTACACAAAAAGTTAAGAAAAATGGACAAAATAGTAAAAATGTATGAAAAGTAAAAAACAAAAGACTGAAATAAAGAATGAATATTTTTGTCAGGACTAAATTAAGTCCGAACCTATTTTTTGGGGTTGGCATCTAAATTCCCCTAAAGAAAACCTAGAGTAATTTTAGTGAAACACTGTCATGATTTTTTTTTGTATAGTACTAGAAATATGTAAAATTATTAACATTATCTTACAAAACCAATTGGGGCCACGGACCCACGTAGGTTCGTTGCACAATTACTTGATCATATTTTCGAATAATAATTAATGAGATGATGCCATAGACATTCTCACCGAGGGCAAAAAGTAGAAGTCAATGTTTATTTTATTTTTTGGTGCAACGGAGTCAATATTTATTTATTTATTTTTTGGTGCAACGAAGTCAATGTTCAATTTTTTTTTGGTACAACTTGCTTTCCCAACGAGGGTATCCAAAACTTTGGCCCTGTTTTGGTACTTTTTACATTTTTACTTTTGCGTTTTGTCTAACTGATTGTTTCTCTTCATTTAAAAAACTTTGTGTTTGGTAGTTTTGGGCAAAAATTTTTGTGTGAAAAAATTGGGTTTCGGTCCTAACTTTTTACATTTTTGATTTTTGTCGTTGAGACGAATCAATAATCTACAAAAGTTTAACGCTAAATTAACAAATACAAAAGAAATTTGAACAAAGACATAACAAAAAGGCGAGGTGGCTTTTAAAGGAAAACTCCCGGTTGTTCAACAAATATTCGAAGATATGTTAATTTAAAATTGATTACCATTGCTTAACGTTTATTTAAATTCGAACTATGGCCCCTCTAGAGCAGTCCAGGTACATGCATATATGTGTATGTACATGGTAATGCAAAGTATCTCGAGCAAGCTTACGCACACCTCGGATTAATACCTATAGCTCATTAATTCTATAGTCGTTTACATGATTTTGCGTGAGGATTATGAGGTGGCCATAATAGTTGTTGATAAGGAGAATTGAACATGAAATTTTAAAATACGCATTAATTAGTAGGGGCACACAAAATACTACTACCTCCGTCCGGATTTAATTGTCCCTAGTTGTATTCTAACCGGCTAAAAAACGGGTTATATCTTAGAATCCATAATGAATTTTATATTGAATATGGATCTTGTTTGATAGATCTCGATTAGTTCTATAATATAATATATTCGAACTCACGTAAAACATTATAGATTGGAAGAGATAATCGATTGAAAAATGGCACGAACTCCAAAAAAAGACTATTAAATCCGGACGGGGGAAGTACTATTAAACTTACCCCATTCTTTCTTAAAATAATACAATTTTTTCTATTAAAATAACATATTGGTGACTATATATGTAACTTTGAGGGTCGTATGGGCTTGTGCCTTGAATGCCAAGTTTTAGACAAGTTCCTTAATACAACAAGAAAATTAGATAAACTTCACCTGCCAACGGTATGGGAGAAATTTTTGGGTGCCGGTAGGGAATTGTACACGCGGTACCCCTTTCGGCAATTCGGACCGTCCAATCGTATTTCGGACGGTCCCCATTTAAGAGAGAAAAAAGAGAGAGAAAGTGGTGGGGTGAGCGGAGGGGAGGGGAGGGGAGAGAGAGGGATTAAATCCTGACCGTCCAAAATACGACTGGACGGCCCGGATTACGGACGGATACCGCTAAGTGGTACCTACTCGGCACCCAAAAACTACACAAATGTCAAAAATACTATTAGTAGTAAAATATAGAGACCCTTAGACAGTCCTATTACTATATATAGCGTGACTTCCGATATTATTATGGGTATTAATTTTTTAACGGGACTGGGTCATAAATGGCATACCCATATTAGTATTTTCCTTAACTGGACCTGGTCCCATATTAGGTGGCTTTTAAAGGAAAACTCGCAGTTATTCCACAAATATTCGAAGATATATTAATTTAAAATTTTTCTAATTTAAAATTG
Organism: Rhododendron mucronatum var. ripense; assembly: GCA_019656295.1. Classification (NCBI taxonomy): domain Eukaryota; kingdom Viridiplantae; phylum Streptophyta; class Magnoliopsida; order Ericales; family Ericaceae; genus Rhododendron; species Rhododendron mucronatum. The sequence goes on from BPLT01000068.1 coordinate 1,785,543, forward strand.
ATTACCATTGCTTAACGTTTATTTAAATTCTAACCATGGCCCCTCTAGAGCAGTACAGTTACATGCATATATGTGTATATACATGCACTACAACAAAAATGGCTTTATAGGGCACTCAAAACTGCCTCGAAAAGAGGCCTGTTGGGGCAGTTTGTATATTGGGGCACTTCAACTTAGTGCCGCATGTATCGATGCAGCTATAGGTCTAACGCGGCACTTGTTATGTGGCACTTTAAGGCGCCTCCAAAGCTCTTTCTTGCTGCAATTTTAGGTGCCGCATAGATTACCTATCGAGGTACTTAAAAAAGCCTCTAAAACTCTTTCTCGCTGCACTTTTAAGTGCCACATAGATTACCTATCGAGGCACTTAAAAGAGCCTTAAAAGCTCGTTCTCGCTGCACTTTTAGATGCCGCATAGATTACCTATCGAGGCATTTAAAAGAGCCTTAAAAGCTCATTCTCGCTGCACTTGTAAGTGCCGCATAGATCCTATCGAGTCACTTAAAAAAGCCTCCAAAGCTCTTTCTTGCTGCACTTTTAGGTGCCGCATAGATTATCTATTGAGGCACTTAAAAGAAACTCCAAAGCTCTTTCTTGCTACACTTTTAGGTGCCGCGTAGATTACCTCTTGAGGCACTTAAAAGAGCCCTAAAATCTCTTTCTCGCTACACTTTTAGGTGCCGCATAGATCCTATCGAGGCACTTAAAAAAGCCTCCAAAGCTCCTTCTTGATGAACTTTTAGGTGCCGCATAGATTACCTATCGAGGTACTTTAAAGAGCCTCAAAAGCTCTTTCTCACTACACCTTTAAGTGCCGCATAGATTACTTATAAAGACATTTTTCAATGCCACTACAGATATTCCGAAATCATTCCAACGCCCTATTAAGGCATTACAAAATGCCGCATAAACCATCGTTTGTAAGGAGAGAATAGCTTTCACGGCACTTTTGAGTTCCTTCTAAAGTGTCGCTCTTTTTTTCCCATTTGTAGTACACAATCAAACGACAATACAGTGAAACATGAATTAATTTCAATTTTTTTCCCAACCATGTCCATGCAACAAACCATAGTCATTAACTTCAATAGAAACTACTAGTCAACAAACTCACAAGGATCCAAATTCAAAAAACGAAACATGAAATAGAAACAGTCTCAAGAAACTAACGTTTCCACTAAAAAACAAACTTCACTTCTAAGAAACTTACTAAAGTTTCCAGCAAAAAACTAGAACAATACCATGAGAGATGCCATGGTATCAAAAAAACAACCACTAGTAAAAAACAAAACAAAACTTATAGCCTTGGTATCCATATGCCATAACTCTATCTACTAGGAATCTTCCAAGTGATCTCATTCAGGCCATGAAGCAGCCATCAACATCCTTCACTACCTAATCAAAACAAAAACGAGATACACAGTTTTAAAACTTATTGTTTTATAGTAAGAATTTTAAAAAAAAAAAAAAAAAAGGAAGGACAATAGTGGGCATTAAACATACCAAAGAAATAGGCCATGCTATTGGAGTACCGATGGCATCGCCAACGGTCTTAAGGCCTCCGTATGGCCTCATCAAATGCTCATCCCATAGGTTTGGGACTTGAACATTAATCTCACACCAATTAGCTCCAAGTTCTTCTCCACCAACCTCTGTAGAAGGATCCATACTAGCGATCCACCCTTTGCCTACAACATCTGTTGGGTTGGCTACGCTCTTAAAATTAACATAATCCCCCACCTAGCATCAATCAATAAGAAAATATCAAATTGAAATTCTGCAATATCAAATTTATATTAACAAATAGCGCGCATCTACTTTCAAGAGTAAAAAGAAAAGGCAAGGCAACATATTCCTTGAAAACATCATATAAGCATCTAGAAATGGATTCTAAATCCCCTCATCTCCATCGCCTTCTACCACTTGAGCTGTTGTTGCATCAATTGTGTCTACAGTTGTTCCCTGCACATCTTCTCTAACCAAATTGATATCACCTTCATCATCTTGCAATTGACCATCACATGACTCACTTTGCAAATACGTCTCCACATCATCGATGCATGACTCTGTGTTCATATTAAAAGCATCTTTAGAAGTTGTCCTTATCACAACATGCCACCCTTTATCAAGGGGATCTTCAACATAAAATGCTTGTTGTACTTGAGAAGCTAGAACAAAAGGCTCATTGACATGTACCAATCATGCAAAATTGACAAGAGTGAAACCATGTTCATCTGGCCTTCTGTTTTTTCCTTCTGACATCCAGTCGCACTTAAACAACACAACCTTCCTCCCTTCAAAGTAACTCAACTCAATAACATCTGTCAAAACGCCATAGTAAGCTATATCACCAGCCACTGGATTATTGTCACTAGCACTTGAAAAACTGGTTGTTGTTGCAGTAACAACTACCCCACTATTCTGAAATTTTCTTCTCCTCTCAACTTCTCGTGTGTGGAACCTGAAACCATTTATAAGATATCCTCTATATCTCTTCCCTACATCATCTGGACCCCGAGCTAGAGCTCTAAGCTCTTCAGAAAGTTGTTCATCCTCTGCAAGTTGCAAGTCTTGAACCTGTTTCAAACAATTAATAGATTTTAAAAAAATGTTTATCTAGAAAGAATGAAAAAAAAGATGTACTTATCATCAATATACTTACGTGGTTTCCAAACCATGATGCAAACTTTTCATTATGCATACGTTGGGTTTCCCATAAACGTAGACGAGGATTTTGATCTCTTATCATAGTCTGGTGTTGACTGCACATTCAAGTTAATTATATGAGCAATAAAAATACAACTTTCCTATGATACAACTAAAAATAAATTATTTTTAGTGAGTCTCTTACTTGGAAAATTTGTCTACCGCGTCACAATTGAACAACACATATTGATGTGCCTTCGCTAATGTTTCCTGATCCAAGATTTCTGTCACTACTTTTCCAAATGACCGTCCTTGTGTTGAGAAAATAGGCAACCTTGCAGCAACAGTACTACCCTCATCATCATTTCTACCCACTCGATTAAACCTCGTTTCAACATCCTCCAAGTACCTAGAGCAAAACGTCAAACACTCCTCTGCCAAATATCCTTCCGCAATGGAACCCTCAGGACGATTTTTATTTCGCACATATGACTTCAATGTTGCTAAATACCTATTATTAGCAAAAGTTGGCAATATTAAGTGAAAACTAAATGAGATGTCATGAATAAACGAAAATGAAAATATTCTATAAGATAAAACAAACCTCTCTATGGGATACATCCAACGATAATGAACTGGCCCCGCAAGTTTGGCCTCATTAGCCAAATGAATTGGTAAATGCATCATGATATCAAAAAATGATGGGGGGAAAATCCTTTCTAACTCACATAAGGTTATTGCAATTTGCTTCTCCAAACGGATCAAGTCACGAGCATGAAGAACTTTACTGCACAATTCTCTAAAAAAATTGCACAATTTAATCAAAGGGGACCGCACTTGCTTAGGCAATACTCTTCGCAATGCTAATGGTAGCAATTGCTGCATCAGAATATGATTGTCATGACTCTTCATCCCAGAAACTTTATTTTCTTTGTCCCGGAAAGACCTTGAAATATTCGAAACATACCCATCTGGAACTTTTACATTTTTTAAGACTTTGTAAAAGATATCTTTCTCCTTTTTAGTCATTGAAAAGCATGCGGCAGGCAAGTATGTGCGACCTGATTCATCTTCTATGGGATGAAGCTCACTTCTAAAGCCCATATCTTTTAAATCTTGACGTGCCTTCCAATGATCCTTTGATTTCCCAACCAAATTTAACAATGTCGCAAGCACACTATCGCACACATTTTTTTCTATATGCATCACATCTAGATTGTGTCGCAATAAATTATCTTTCCAATAAGGTAATTCGAAAAATATGCTAGGCTTCTTCCAGTTGAATGGCAACTTAGGATTATCCTTAACTAGCTTTCCAAACTTAAATTGAATGCCTTTCAGCTGATCTTGTATCATAGACCCAGTCAAGCGACAAGGTGCCTTCCGACGTTCTTCCTTTCCATTAAATGACCTCTTATCTCGTCTAAACATATGGCTATCCTCCAAGAATCGTCGATGGCCCATGTAGATGTGCTTCCCACTATACTTCAACCAAGAAGAACATGTGTCTTTATGGCATGATGGACATGCAAGACGCCCTTTAGTGCTCCACCCCGACAAATTTGCATATGCAGGAAAATCATTGATAGTCCACATTAAGGTAGCATGCATCTTAAAATTTTGATTGGTTGAAGCATCAAGTGTATCTACTCCGACCCCCCATAACTCTTTCAGCTCCTCTATCAATGGTTGCAAATAAACATCAATGTTATTTCCAGGTGCTGAACGACCGGGTATAAGCAATGACATTATAAAGTACGGTTGTTTCATACACATCCAAGGTGGTAGGTTGTATGGCATCAAGACGACAGGCCATGTACTATGCACATTACTCATCATCCCAAAAGGATTAAATCCATCTGACGCTAATCCAAGTCTAACATTACGTGAATCTGTAGCAAATTCCTTATGTTGGAAGTCAAAAGTCTGCCAAGCAGGGGAATCGGCAGGATGACGCATGCAACCATCTTTGATCCGACCCTCATCATGCCACTTCATAAAAGATGCAATCTTTGACGACATGAACAACCTTTGTAGCCTTGGTATCAACGGAAAATGGCGTAAAACCTTTTTGGGGACCTTTTTACACTTTTTTGCTGAGGTTCCTTCTGCTCCTTCATGATTGTCAACAGTTTTGTACCTCTGTTCATGACATACATGACATTCTGTATCATCAATATGTTCTTTCCAATACAACATGCAATCATTAGGGCAAGCATGAATCTTTTTGTAAGAGAGACCCAATTCCCCCAACACTTTTTTCGCTTCATAATATGAGTTGGGCAATTTCTCACCCTCTGGAAGTGCCTTGTTGAACGTCCGAAGTAGCTTGGTAAATGAGTCGTTAGTCCATTTTCCAAGGCACTTATTGTGAAATAGTTCAATGAGCAATGAAAGCTTTGAAAACTCTTTACACCCAGGGTACAAAGGTTTTTGGGCATCACTTACCAACTTATAAAATTTTTTAGCATCTGCATTCGACAACTCTACATTATTTGGCATGTCATCCATGCCAGCATCGCTAGTTGAGATCCCGAATGTATCATGCAGCATCTCACTCATGCTATTATTTGTGCCCAAGGCATTACCAGAATTAGTGGGAATCGGAGCAATTGGAGTAGATGACAAAGCTTCTCCATGAGCTATCCATTTTGTGTAACCCTTGATAAAACCGTCACATACTAGATGGTCTACTGCCTCAGATCGCATCACCCATCTGCCATTTCCACACTTCACACATGGACAAATAATTTTCCCATCAATACTTGCGTTTTGGAATGCGAAATTCAAGAATCCCTCTACTCCATTCAAATACTCACTGGTCAACCGAGATTGATACATCCAACTCTTATCCATTACGTTTCTCTGTAAACTGATATCAGAACTCTGTAAAAAGGCAACATAATTAAACAACAGGACAAATAAATATTTATACAAAAAGGAAAAATGGAAATCATGTATCATGTTTAAGTAAGGGTTAGAGCCTTGAGATGCCCTCGTATACTTTGTAACAGAATATTGAGACGTGATTCAAACTTAAATTTTTGCAAGCAATTTCAGTGCCAAAAGCACTTTAATTTTTTGGTCAAGTTACACGGTCTCCCATTGGAAGCATTTAAATTGAGACATAGGGAGTAGCTTTTAACAGGAGTTCCAGAGATTGTTTATGTCATTATGCGGGGGGTGGGAGTTCCGGAGATTGTTTGTGTGTTGCATATGCAAGAATGATGAGGGTCATTTCCACCTCTTCTTCTCCACTACTCGTGATTTTTTCCTTGTCCAGGATGGCGTGGATGCATTAGAGAGAATGGCTGAAGTGATTGGGAGTTAGAGGGGCGCTAGGGAGGCAGAGGGCATGGTTGCCACTTGCTACACTATTGTGTCTTAAGTGGGTGATTTGATGCCAGAGGAAGCTATCTCTCAGCATGGAGGACTCTATCTTGGCTCAAAAGTTGCCTTCTGACCATTGTGTCTAGTTGGGTTCGAGGAAGGTCTCTCTGGAAAAAAAAAAGGTGTCTCTGAAACTGGATTCTAGTAACAATTATATCAATCCTCTGTATCCATAACCAGTAAGGCCTTTTTGTGCCCTTTTTGTTGTATAAATTGTCTTACTCTCTTTGTACATGGGTGGCATCCCCTTGATGCCATTACGTTTATGAGACCACTTCTATTTTCTTATAAAAAAACAAATACTTTTCGGCTCGTTCAGAACCCAAAAATTAATAGGGAGAAGCATTCACGTAAGGGTGTGTTGACTATCATTACTAATCTGGCGCTTTGTTACCAATATTCTCCAAGAAGTAACCCCCAATCACAACACATATTTCACCCCACATTCTCTCTTGTTTTAGCCCATAGTGGAAGTTTCTTTAGTTTGGAACCTAGACTACTTAGTTCAGATCAATACTGAAGATTGCTGCAAGGGAACATTCAGTAATATAATTCCACGGAATATATAAAGAACGTGAGAGTGATTTGAAAAGGTAGATGAAAGTTTTGTCACACCAGAACAGATATATCCAAGCCATAAACCTAGAGGTTATCATTTGGTTGCCAGATTATAACTGACTTTCAATTCACCAGGCCCTGAGCTTCTTGGCAATTCAACAGGGGAAGTTTTATGGAAGACTCTACAAGTCTAGTTATCTGGAGGCAGTCGAAAATAAAGTGAAACCACAAAATAGCAAAGAAAGAAAGATTTCCAAGCATACAAGTTCAATGAACACATCATAACTTTCCCGTTGTCCTCATTATGCCCCCTTACTGGATTCCATTTTCTTGAAACACTTAATTTTTGCCAAGATTAAACTCTACCAACATTAACTTTCCCGTTGTCCTCCCTCCATTTCACTTATCTTGCAGCATTATATGCATATAAAGTGTAAGAGTTCAATGCACTGCAACAAACTTTTCAGGCGCAGAATTAGAAATGTAGCTACAAATACAAACGGAAATTTTGAAATGGAACAACTAAATTCCACACGTGCCTGAGTTAGTTAGGACTACTATACACACGCTACAGCTAGCATGAGTATATCATTATCCGAAATCACAAGGCACAAGAATGAGAGCATTATTTCCTAATTATAAATTATATTAATGTGTGGTCAGGAAGGGCTTTGGAACGTCCCATGGCGGTGCTCTAACAACACTTAATAATCACTTGGGGAGACTCTCGTGTTGCGTTTTGGGATAGACGACTCAATATTGGGTCATATCTTGGATTGTTTTCTGCGATTCGGAAAACCAAACTGATGAAATAAAAAATACCGCAATTAGTCTGCCAAATACAGAATTTTTTGGAGTATTTTGAATATAGGACGATATCAAACATGCTTCCCTTCCTCCCCCAGGTAATGACGGAAATATTCAATGTTGAAGAGTTATAAATCAGAGCAAAAACAGAGGATTGTGTTGCCCGTGGTAAACAATTTCTTGGGGGAAATAAGGCACTACTCCTACTTGCAAAAATATGACCAAAATCTATGAAGTACCTCGTATCCCGCGGTGACAAATTGAGCATGAGAGAAAGCTTCAAACAGAAACAAGAAACGAGATGCAAATAGAGATGGAAGAGTGGTGCTGTTTTCTTCCAATCGTCAGGACTCTCTTGCAATCAATATTTGAAATCAAAAGGAACACCTACTTCTACTGGCTTCCTTAGTTCACTTTCAATTCATCACAGCGGCATTAATGAGAAAAGAAGAAGTGTCATGATCATGAAAGAATAGCTCGATCCGTCAGGACTCCTTTGAGTGGCAGGAAACTTTGGAGGAAGCTGTATCGATTTGGAGTCCAGATTGTGATGAACGACGTTGTCGGCAAAGATGCCCTATTAGAAGCGTTGGTTTTAAACAGAAAGTTTTATTACAAAAACGACGTAGTTTTATGTCTCCAAATAAGTGCCCTATGAAACCTAGCTTTTCGAGGCACTTTCAACTACCCTATCATATTAAATTAAAATAATAAAAAATGTTAAATTTAAACGTCATTTTTAAACAAAGAAGTTTATTACAAAACGGCGTAGTTTTATGTCTCCAAATAAGTGCCCTATTAAACCCAGTTTTTCAAGGCACTTTCAACTGCCTTATTATATTAAATTAAAATAATAAAAAAATATTAAATTTGGTGTCTAGGCCGACTGCCGCAATAGATAGAATCAAATGGGGCACTTTACAAGATGGTGCCTCATTAATAACTTGATAAGGCACTATTAGAAAAATGCCCTTTTATAAGTGCCCCTTAATCTCCATTTTGTTGTAGTGATGGTAATGCAAAGTACCTCGAGCAAGCTTGCGCAAATCTTAGATTAATACCTATAGCTTATTAATTCCATAGTCGTTTACACGATTACGCGTGGGGATTATGAGGTGGCCGCAAGAGTTGTTGATAAGGTGAATTGAACATGAAATTTTAAGAGAGAGCAAACTCCCAAATCTCAAGCCAAAGAGAGATAACAAGGTCAACCCTTAAAGATTGGGGATTTTGTCATGATATTGTCTAACCAGAGATAAAACCCAATAACCTAAACAATGAAACAAGGTTAGTGAAGACAGATCATATATCCTGGCAAGTTGGAAATGGTATACAAGGTTAGTGAAGGTTTAATTTTCGTTGATAATCTTTGAGCGGGTCATTCGGGCTTGCGCGTGCCTTGAATAGCAAGTTTTATAGGAGTAATATGTTACAGTATTTTTATTTGGTAATGTAGAGTGTTCTGGGCCAGCTCACGAGCACTTCGGAGTAATCCCTACAGCCTCTTCCACAGCCGTTTCACTCGCTTAAGCGTGTGGTGAGATGGTCCTAAGAGTTTTTGGCAAGAAAAATCGAACCTGAAATCTTAGGATGGAGCAAACACATAAGTTCCAAGCTAAGACCACTCGGCCCAACCCCTTAAGGTTATAATAATAATAATAATAATAATAATATTATTATTATTATTATTATTATTATTATTTTTATTATTATTATTAGACAAGCTTGTTAATGGAAATAAGAAAATAAAATAAATTTCACCTGCATGCCAACGGTAGAGACCCTGCAGTTCTTTTTATTATTATTTTTATAAAATCCAATCTGCTGTTCATATGAAAGTAAGATTTGACACGTGTTCGATCGAGTGAGATCAGTTTGAGAAAATAGATTTTTTGTTGTCACCATATCCGCGTGAAATAGATGTTTTCCTTTTGGTAATCCATTTTCGAGTTCAATTTTGTTCACCCTCACCAAACGAGGTCTTTCTATTTAAGAAATTATTCCCTGCATTTCAAGAGGAAGAGATGCATGGGAAAGAGTCAAAATGGGAACAATATATTATCCCTTGTATCGATCACTTAATAACATTTGAGACATCTTTACTCATTTTTTTTATCAGTAAAGAAAGATTTTCATATTAGTAATAAAAATGATACAATACAGAAACCTTGTAGTGATACACTAAAGAGATGCACAAACGGTAGTATCTCACATATCACTGCCAATTGATTTTGAGATGAATATAAAGTTTTCACATGGTATCAGAATGAGGCTCATTCCACCTCACATTTTAAAAATTTATAATCCACATTCCATGATAACAGATCAACAACTGCACATGAAGGGAGATGTTGAGGAAAATAGAGTTCCACATTGCTTAGAAGTGGAATGAGTGATCGCTCAATAACATTTGGGACCTCTCTACTTAATGTCAATTAAATTTGAGAGCGAGATAAAGTTTCCACAGCGTGGGAAAGAGTCGAGATCTAATTCCAAACAGATATATATCCATTGCATGCTTTACAAGGATATAAATCAATTGACAATGGGGCTTCTTTGTAGAGGATAATTCAATTGAGGACAAAGGGCGAAATCCTTGTAATGGAGAAAATCTGTGACTTGGGTTTGGATAATACATGCATCCAGCAACTTTGCCGAAGCGGATGAATCAACGAGAACTTGAAACAAACCGTTGGATTACAAATATATGGTTTGGTCTTTTTGTTTCGAGTATTACTTGTTACAAGAGAAAATGGTAAAGCTATGGACAACTTTTTCGGATTGCATGTCATTGCTTGAAAAAAAAAATTATATAAAAAATATCCTACTGATTTATGGGGCGGTGGAATTGTATATGTTCAGAAAACAAATCTCAAACTCTTTCCAACTGATCGTCTTTTCCTCTCGCAATGCAAAGGATAAACCTCCAAATAAGAATATACCGAATCAGCTATACTTGCATAATTTGTGCCTTTTTAATGTTAATAGTGCTTAAAAGTTGATAGGATCTATAAGTTATAAACAATCAATAAAAAATAGGGGTAACGTTTTTTCTCGTTAGGTGAGGCTAGGGTGAACAAAATCAGGCTCTTAATTTTCTACTTGAAAATAAAACCATAACGGTGCGAAACAGATGTCAGAAGACAATGTCCAAGACAGTTCAAAAAAAAAAAATAGAAGACAATGTCCAAGAAAGGACAGAAAATTAGTTTTTACAGTTCTTTGTGGGGGCGGGGGCTTATGGGCCTCTCTCTCTCTCTAAGTAGAAGACGTCTCTCTCTGAAGACCTCTGCCTATAAGGCACCCCACCTTTCTTGTTCCCAGTATCCAAATCCCGACTTTTCTCTCTTGTTATTACTCCTCTAGCTTTACCAAGCTCTGATTTGCTTAACATTTTAGAAACACAACACATTTCTGATACACCTTCCAGCCATGGATGCTGCTGCTGGAAAACTCTCAGTGCTGGTCATTATGGTGCTAGTAGTAGCCACCATTTCCAACTCTGTTTCTGCAGATCCAGATATGCTCCAAGACGTTTGTGTTGCTGATCTCAATAATGGTATTTATTTTTTCCATTATAGCATTAATGCTACAAACACACCTTAATTTAACACACAACTCCGGACATAGCCGTATACTTGCACATGGATTTTTAAACATATCTAACGGTTTCGGGCATATTTGTTTTCTAAATTGTGTTTTAAATGTATATTCCTAGACTTTTGTTGTCAAAAACACGTTTCCTGATTTTGGTCGTACTAATGATTCAACAACATTATTGAATTTGTGTGTTTGTGAATAGTGTGTTGAATCCGACCCGATTTTTTGAATAGTACGCATCCATAATTTTCTTCCCTTAAACTACTCATAATCCAATGTGGCACAAGAAAATAAACTTTGGTTGGATAGTGTGGGACCCACAATTAAACTTGGAGATCCACATAAATCAGATTTATGAGGCGTTTAGGCGTTTATGGGTTCCAGATATGGGACGGTAACTTTTGTAGTGAATGTTTTCGTATTGTAGCATAATACACTTTATGATGGAATAATTTTGAAAATAGTTAAAATTATAACAAAGTACTAGTATCGAATAAGTATAAATAATGTGTGTCCGAAATCTGGGTTAGCTCCACTACACTACATTTTCGTCGCTTAATTACCATTGGTATTATTCTCATTTTGACATAACAACAGCACCTAATAGCGTGCTACCTTATTGCTAATTTATAGTTGTGAAGATGAATGGTTTTGTCTGCAAAGCAAACTTCAGCGCATCAGATTTCTTCTTTGCCGGTCTAGCAATGCCAAAGCCTGCCAACAATCTGCTGGGTTCAACCGTGACTCCAGCCAATGTGATGCAAATTCCTGGCCTCAACACCCTTGGTGTCTCCATGGCTCGCGTTGACTTTGGCCCCGGCGGCCTTAACCCTCCCCACACCCACCCACGCGCCACCGAGATATTGTTCGTTCTCTATGGAGAATTGGATGTTGGGTTCATTACCACAGCCAATGTGCTTGTTTCCATGACCATCAAACAGGGTGACATATTTACTTTCCCTAAGGGTTTGGTTCACTTCCAAATTAATAATGGAAATGGACCGGCTGCCGCTATTGCTGCGTTCGACAGCCAAAACCCTGGTGTCCAGGCCATTGCCGCCACGTTGTTTGCCGCCATGCCTCCGGTATCGGATAGTGTGTTGAGTAAGGCTTTCCAGATATCAAATCAGGAGGTTGATGCAATCAAGTCGAAATTTGCAGGATATCCGTAGAAGGTGCTTTGTGATCTGGGGTGGATATGTTGTTGGTTTTCTTGTTTTTCTTCTTGTTCTTGATTGAAAAAGGATTCATGCGTTTAAAAAAATAAATAGTAGGTCGGAAAGTGAATCGATGTATTTGAGTCCATTTACCTATGTATTCACTTTCATTTCTTTTGTTTACCGAATAATAAGACGAATGTTTTAAATAATAGTAGTATCTGAATGCATATCAATGATAGTAGTGTATCACCCCACTTTATATTTCACAATAAGCCAATTGAATTTTGACATTAGAAGTTTTCTGTGCATGTCCCTATCGTTATTGACTTGGAAACGGCCGGATATTAATGTCAACTTCATTTTCGTTTTTTGATCTCACACTGAGCAAGTTGCAAACATTCCCCAGGCTTCATCTATGTTCATGGAATCGGGTAGTGTCGGTGTGAGTACGTTTTCAAGTATCAGATTTGTCTGCATGTTGTTAATTACGTAAGATTTTCATAGAATATACATACACAACAATATTATATCTCTCTAAATGTTTCGGATACAATGGTGCTCACAAGATGGTCAGAAATATTGTACATGATATGTGGTTTTTTTTTTTTTTTTTTTTACAGTAAATTTATTTTTATTAATCTCTAAAAACAAATTACGAAGATTAAAAAGATTAAATATATGAGGCATCAAAACAAAGCAAGAGTGAACCCACAAAAGAAGACTCCCTCACTCGGATAATCATATGTGGTTTTGATACATAGATATGTGGTAATACAACTAATTCCTATGTACAGACTCGCTCCCTATCTCAAACCCTGCTACAATTGTCGAGTACTTTGTCACCCCTCACCAGTATTTATGAAAATTGCCATTATCCGTCCATATACCCTTACCCAAACAAACAATATGTAAGTAGTCACTCCTACATAATTACCTCGATCCCCTCCTAAAATGTCCAGGCACCACCTAGGACTATATCTCCATACCCCTCCAAAACGCTATTGAACGGGCCGTACGTTAGTAAAAATTGTGAAATACCTGGATTGTAGCATAAAATTGCTCCAAAATTTCTCTATAAATCAACTTGGATGACACTTATAAGGAATCAAATCCAACTAATTTTAATGCTTGGAGTAGGTGGAATAATTAATTTGTACTAATTGAGATCTCTGCTACAAAATTAAGTAGTAATTAATCAACAAAGCATCAATCTGATTAATCCGAAGACACATTCCATTAATTGTAGGTTTATTCTCCTAATCCTTGGTAACACTTTTGAAGAATTACAAAAATTGAAGCTATGAGTATACATGTCCACTTTTATCTCAAATATTGATGCCTTGTGATATCGGGACGAGCTAAATGATGAGTTGGTAATTAATATTTTGATTCTTGCTGATATCTGTTTGCTGGGAATCTCATGATCTAATGGTCGAGTAGTTTGCTGCATTTGTTGTTATTGGTCCTAAACTGAAGGATAAGCTGAAATCTGCAGAGATCTTGCACAAGTCACCTTTTGAGTTTGATTTCGGAGCTGCTTAGTTGTGTTACTAATGGAACTGAGCTGAAGGATGATCCGAACGCCGATCTCGTGCTGAAGTTTCCTTGTGTTTGAGTTTATGATCTAATGAGATTGCTACTGAGAAGTCTAGTTCATTTGACTGATTGAGACTCATTCAATCTCCATTGGATGTAATTTTCTTCTCTTTCCTCCTTTTTTGCAGACCTTTACCGTACATCTTTCTCTGTGGTCTGTATTTGATCTTTGTTCGATGTATCCTTTGTCGAGTTCTTAATAAAATTTTGTTGCCTATCAAAAAAAAAATTTTCAAAAAAAGCTTGATATTTAGTGTGGGCGCTAGTGTAATTAATCTTTTATGGCCATAATTAAGATGAATTGCACATATATTTGGCAATAGTGTAAGCAATAAAAGTATAAGGGGGCACGTCTTTACTCCCTGCACCTCCTTGAATCGGCTCAACGCCAAGACATATAACGTTTGGTATTTTTCGGAAAAATACCATGTCCAAAACTCTAAAATAATCTAAAATTTCAGAAGTAAAACTTCATTGTCACGATCAACCAAGTCGATGACAATATATGTGAAATAAATAACAGGAAAATTTGAGTTTCAAGAGAAGCCAGATTCAAATTATAAATCTGTCTGATTAATTGGATTAATTTGACTCCCAAATGGAAAGTCACATATTCAAAACTAAAAGGGTGGCTAAATGTTTAGATATTTAGATATTGCATTATACATTCATGCTTCGAGGTTGCTCGTACGGTTTGCTTTGTTTGGATTGTGTTTCGGAAAAAAAATTTCAACTCAAAAAATACTCATTACCTCTACTTTCAATCATTACTCACATCTATCTCCAATCATTACCTTTACTTTTAATCATTACTCTCATTTCTCTCTTCACTTAAAACCCTATGAAATTTCTCAAAAAATTCTCAAAAACGACTCATCAAAACATAGCATTAGCTGTTGTGAATTCAGGGACGGATTTAAAAATATGCATTAATTAGTTAGGCTACAGAAAGTGCTACTCCCTCCGTTTCAAAATAAGTGATATTTTTTAGACTCCGTGACATTTTAAAATACTTATAACATTCAATTTATGAAGTTTTATGTGATTTTGAAAACTTTGTTTAATAGAACTCATTAAAATCTATCAAACACGATCCATATTGTATATTTTTTAACACTCATATTGAATAATATAAGCAATTGAAAATGATATGCTTTCTCAAAAAAGTTACTCATTTTTAAACGAAGGGACTATTAAAACTTACCCCATTTTTTTTCTTAAAATGATACAATTTTTTGCAGGTAAAATATCATATTGGTGACTATATATGTAACTTTAACTTATAATTAACAGAAACACATATGTTCGTTCAAAATAATTGTTTGAAAATTTAGCACTCTAAAAAAATGAATTGACAAATATCTGAATAAAGAAAATTTAGAGTAATTTTAGTGATACAAGGTCATAAAGTTTTTGGTATAGTAAAAATATATAAATTATTAGCTCCATTTACAAAATCGATTGGGGGCCACGCCCCACGGGACCCACATAGGTTTGTCCCACAATTACTTGATCATATTTTCAAATATTAATTGGGATGATGCCCTTGGCATCCTCACCGAGGGAAAAGAGTCGAGTTTAAATCAAAAAGTCAAATTTCAATCAACTACCAAAACAAAGTAGAAGTCAATGTTTATTTTTTTCTTTTTTTTGGTGTAACGAAGTCAATGCTTTTTTTTAAAATTTAAAATTTTAATTTTTTTTGGTGCAACAAAGTCAATGTTTATTATTTCAACTTTGCGCTCTCTCTTCTCTCTACTTTCTCTCTCGGGATTATGACGTAGCCACAGGAGTTGTTGATAAGGAGAATAAAATATGAAAATATTAAGAAAGAGCAAACTCTCAAATCTGAAGCAAAAAATGATCGCCGGGCCAACCCTAAGATTTGGGATATTTTGTCACTATACTGTCTAATTAACGATAGATATACCCAAAAACCTGAACAATTAAACATAGAATAATTAGAAGACAGATCATATATCCTAGCAAGTTGGAAATGGTACAAGGTTAGTGATGGTTTAGTTTTCCTAGACAAGTTCAATGACTATATATAGTAGTAGTAGTACAATCTTTGAGCGGGTCCTACGGGCTCGTGCTTAATTTGAATACGGGTCCTACGGGCTCGTGCCTTCAATAGAAAGTTTTTTAGTAATATAATTAGGAAAATGATATTGGCACTCCAAAAATTGATGCAGACACTCCAAAATCAGTGTAATTCCAAAGTCATTTTCCTTTATTTTTTGGAGTGTCTGCATCAATTTCTGGAGTGCCAATATCATTTCCCTATAATTAAAAGCCAATTGCTTTTAAAGTTAATAATGTTTGTGCAAAAGATGGTTCACAATAGTATAATTAAATTTAGCAACATCCTTAGAAATAATCAAATTTTAAGTTTTGGATAACCAAAACTAGTAACATTTTTCAATAATCAAAATTTATCAACCCCACATCACATAAGGTAACTAGTTCTAAAATTTGTATACACGCTTGTTTCAATTGGTATCTTTTTCTTATCTTCTCCGCCTACTCTATATCTTCTTCACTTCACTCGATCTCAAACTATTTCTCTTTCTTTCTCTCCAAAAGTGAAGCTCATATCTTTCGATCATCTAGATCAACTCATTGTCGCCATATTAATGTATTTCACTATTCTTTCCCATTTTTATTTTCTCCCCCCAAAGAAATCATAATAGGAGGAAAGGAAGTGACCGATTCCCCCCCCCCCCAAAAAAAAAATTGAGGGCGAGAATCGATATATTTTTTCTCAAAAAAACATAAATGGAGGAAAGTGAATGACAAAAAACAGAAACGTAAATGGAGGAAAGTGAATGACAGAAAACAGAGAGAGAGAGAGAGAGAGAGAGAGAGAGAGAGAGAGAGGGTGTGTGTGTGTGTGTGTGAAATTGTTGTGGACCCATTACTATGGTTATGGACGTAGAAGTGACCATTGTGAACATCAACATTGTTAAGCTTAGCAACCTCTTAAATGAATATTCAAAAGCTGATGTGTCAACTTTTAGTTATCCATTTTTTATTATACCAATGTGGATCGTGTTAATGGCAACAAGGAATTGAGACCCTTAGACAGTCCTATAGGACTGGGTCATCGTAAATGGCACACCCATATTAGTTAAATGACAAGTCCACAAATTTTTTAATTTTCAGGAACTGGTCAGTAGGGTGGAATGATTGATGATTATTATAGTCCACAAATTTTTTTTATCAAACACCGTATTTATGATCCTGTTTGATATATATATATATATATATATATATAGAAATCTTCAGGTAAGGATTTTAAAATAAAAACCTTATATGCGGACCTCTTCATTTCTCGCCTTTCCCGATTTGATTTTGATGATCCGAGCCGCTCAATATGATCAGAAAGTGATTTTAAGAGTACCAGCGTGAAATTATCAAAAAAAAATTGACCGGAAAGGGCTTGATTGGAGCAGTTTTTTTTGAACCGTTTAATAAAAAATTGTTTGGAATTGTTCAGATGAAGCCTTTCCCGATCATTTTTTTTGATGATTTCTCGCGGGGACCTTTAAAATCACGTTCTCATTACATTGAGCGGCTCGAATTATCGAAATCCGATCGGGATCAATGAGGCCTTATAAGAAGGGAACTCTCTCTCTCTCTCTCTCTCTCTCTCTCTCTCCAAACGAGGTATTCTTATTTAAGAAATTATCCCCTGCATTTCTAGAGGAAGAGACGCGTGGGAAAGAGTCAAAATGGGAACAATTATCCCTTGAATCACTTAATTACATTTGAGACATTTTCACCTATTTTTTTATCAGCAGAGAAAGATTTTCATATTATTAATAAAAATGATACAAAACTAAAACATTGTAGTGACACACCAAAGAGTATCATGCACAAACAGTAGTACCTCACCTATCACTGCCAATTGATTTTGAGATGGATATAAAGTTTTCACATAGTATCAGAACGAGGCTCATTCCATCCCACATTATAAAAATTTATAATCCAAATCCCATGGTAATAGATCAGCAAAAAAGCTACACGATGATAGGACCTAAAAAGTGACCACACGTGACAGATCTCAAAACGCAGCTGCACATGAGGGGGGATGTTGAGGAAAATAGAGTTACACATTGCTTGGGAGTAAAATAAGTGATTGCATAATAAAATTTGGAATCTCTCCATTTATTGTCAATTGGATTTGAGAACGATATAAAGTTTCCACAGTGTGACAAGGAGTCGAGATCTAATTCCAAACAGATATCCATTGCATGCTTTTTCAAGGATATAAATCAATTGACAGTGGGGCTTCTTGGTAGAGGATAAATCCATTGAGGACAAAGGGCGAAATCCTTGTAATGAGGAAATCTGTGACTTAGGTTTGGATAGTGCATGCATCCAGCAACTTTGCTGAAGCAGAGGAATCAACGAGAACTTGAAACAAACCATTGGATTACAAATAGTTTGGTCTTTTTGTTGAGAGTATTACTTGTTACAAGAGAAAATGGTAAAGCTTTGGACAATTTTTTCGCATTGCATGTGATTGCTTGAACAAATTTTTTATTTCAAATATCCTATTGATTTATGGGGAGTTGGAATTGCATATGTTCAGAAAACAGATATCAGACTCTTTTCAACTCGTTTTTTCCTCACGCAATCCAAAGTATAATCTTCCAAATAAGAATATACCGAATCAGCTATACTAGCATAATTTGTGGCTTTTTAATGTTAATTAATAGTGCTTAAAACTTGACAGGGTCTACAAGTTATAAACAATCAATAAAAAATAAGGGTAACGTTTTTACTCGAAAACAAAACCATAACGGTGAGAAACAGATGTCAGAAGACAATGTCCAAGACAGTTAAAAAAAACAAAAGAAGACAATGTCCAAGAAAGGACAGAAAATTAGTTTTTACAGTTCTTTGTGGGGGCGTGGGACTTATGGGGCCCCTCTCTCTCTCTCTAACTAACGTCTCCCTCTGAAGACCTCTGCCTATAAGTAAGGCACCCCACCTTTCTTGTCCCAGTATCCAAATCCCGACTTTTCTCTTGTTATTACTCCTCTAGCTTTTACCAAGCTCTGATTTGCTTAACCTTTGAGAAACAAATCACATTTCTGATACACCTTCCAGCCATGGATGCTACTGCTGGAAAACTGTCAGTGGTGGTCATTATGGTGCTAGTAATAGCCACCATTTCCAATTCTGTTTCTGCAGATCCGGATATGCTCCAAGACGTTTGTGTTGCTGATCTCAATAATGGTATTTAGTTTTTCCATTATAGCATTAATGCTACAAACGCACCTTAATTTAACACACAACTCCGAACATAGCCGTATACTTGCACATGAATTTTTAAACATATCTAACGATTTCAGGCACATTTGTTTTCTAATTTGTGTTTTAAATGCATATTCCTAGACTTTTGTTGTCAAAAACACGTTTCCTGATTTGCTCGTACTAATGATTCAACAACATTATTGAATTTGTGTGTGTTTGTGAATAGTGTGTTGAATCCGACCCGATTTTTTTGAATAGTACGCATCCATAATTTTCTTCCCTTAAACTACTCATAATCCAATGTGGCACAAGAAAATAAACTTTGGTTGGATAGCGTGGGACCCAGAATTAATTTGGAGATCCACATAAATCAGATTTATGAGGCGTTTATGGAATCCAGATATGGGACGCTAACATTTCTCTATAGGAAAAAGTATTTGTTGTAGTATATCTTTTTGTATTGTAGCATAATACACTTTATGCTGGAATAATTTTGAAAATAGTTAAAATTATAACAAAGTACTAGTTTCGAATAATTATAAATAATGTGTGTGCCCGAAACCTCTGTTAGCTCCACTACACTCCATTTTCGTCGCTTAATTACCAATGGTATTATTCTCATTTTGACATAACAACAGCACCTAATAGCATACTACCTTATTGGTAATTTATAGTTGTGAAGATGAATGGTTTTGCCTGCAAGGCAAGCTTCAGCGCATCAGATTTCTTCTTTGCCGGTCTAGCAATGCCAAAGCCTGCCAACAATATGTTGGGTTCAACCGTGACTCCAGCCAATGTGATGCAAATTCCTGGCCTCAACACCCTAGGTGTCTCCATGGCTCGCGTCGACTTTGGACCCGGAGGCCTTAACCCTCCCCACACCCACCCACGCGCCACCGAGATATTGTTCGTTCTCTATGGAGAATTGGATGTTGGGTTCATTACCACAGCCAATGTGCTTGTTTCCATGACCATCAAACAGGGTGACATATTTACTTTCCCTAAGGGTTTGGTTCACTTCCAAATTAATAATGGAAGTGGACCGGCTACCGCTATTGCTGCGTTCGACAGCCAAAACCCCGGCGTCCAGGCCATTGCCGGCACGTTGTTTGCCGCCATGCCCCCGGTATCGGATAGTGTGTTGAGTAAGGCTTTCCAGATATCAAATCAGGAGGTTGATGCAATCAAGTCAAAATTTTCAGGATATCCGTAGAAGGTGCTTTGTGATCTGGGGTGGATATGTTGTTGGTTTTCTTGTTTATCTTTTTGTTGTTGATTGAAAAAGGATTCATGCGTTTAAAAAAAAAAGAAATAGTGGGTCAGAAAGTGAATCGATGTAGTATTTGGGTCCATTTACCTATGTATTCCCTTTCATTTCGTTTGTTTACCAAAAAATAAGACGAATGTTTTAAATAATAGTAGTATTTGAATACATATCAAAGATAGTAGTGCATCACCCCACTTTGTATTTCACAATAAGCCCCTTGAATTTTGACATTAGAAGTTTTCTGTGCATGTCCCTATCGTTATTGACTTGGAAATGGCCGGATATTAATGTCAACTTCATTTTCGTTTTTTGATCTCACACTGAGCAAGTAGCAAACATTCCCCTGCCTTCATCTATGTTTCATGGAATCGGGTAGTACATCGGTGTGAGTATGTTTTCAGGTATCAGATTTGTCTGCATGTTGTTTCGTAAGAGTTTCATAGAATATACAGACACAACAATATTATATCTCTCTAAATGTTTCGGATACAATGGTGCTGACAAGATAGTCAGAAATGTTGTCCATGATATGAGGGTTTTTTTTTTTTTTTTTACAGTAAATTTATTTTTATTAATCTTTAGAAATAAATTACAAAGATTAAATATATGAGACATCAAAACAGAGCAAGAGTGAACCCAAAAAAAAGACTCCCTCACTCGGATAATCATATGTGGTTTTGATACATAGACATGTGGTAATACAACTAATTCCAATGTACAGACTCGCCCCCTATCTCAAACCCTGCTACAATTGTCGAGTACTTCGTCACCACTCACCAGTATTTATGAAAATTGCCATTATCCGTCCATATACCCTTGCCCAAATAAACAATATGTAAGTAGTCACTCCTACAAAATTACCTCGATCCCCTCCTAAAATGTCCAGCACCACCTAGGACTATATCTCCATACCCCTCCAAAACGCTATCGAACGGGCCGTACGTTAGTAAAAATTGTGAAAAACTTGGATTGTAGCATAAAATTGCTCCAAAATTTCTCTATTTTCAGGACTAGATCGAAAATCAACTTGGATGACACTTATAAGGAATCAAATCCAACTAATTTTGAAGCTTGCAGTAGGTGGAATAATTAATTTGTACTCCCTCCGTCCCTTTTTTTAGGTCCAGTATTCCATTTTGGGCTGTCCCTTAATAAGTGTCCATTTTGTAAAGGTAGTGGGTAAAAATTGATGTATTGTCTATTTTGCCCCTAAAAGTAGGTTTCTTTTTAAAAAGTAAGTGAGTAAAAGTGTAATGATGATGGGTAAGTAGGGAAAGTAGAGGAAAAAGTTGATGTGAAAGGTATAATGATGATGTCTTTTTAATAAGTTGAAGTTACAAAGCAGGACATTTAACAAGGGACGGAGGGAGCACTAATTAAGATCTCTGCAACAAAATTAACTAGTAATTAATCAACAAAGCATCAATCTGATTAATCCGAAGACACATTCCATTAATTGTAGGTTTATTCTCCTAATCCCTGGTACTCACTCTGTCCCATAATATTTGTCCGTTTCGCAAAACGAGAACGTAAAAATAATACAATTTTTGCAAGAAAAATTAAATTTTTTTAACAATTCACTAGATATCAATGAGTTCTTTTAATTTATGAAAAAAGTTTGAATTTTTTCTTGAAAGAAATAAATTATTTTTGAGTTCTCGTTTTGCGAAACGGCCAAACATTTAGGGACGGAGGTAGTAACACTTTTGAATATCCCACTCCGTGACATGCATGCTAATTGATCGATTCCAAATTAACTCTGATTCAAACATTAAGAAGAAACGAAAGGAAATGCTAGAATAATTCATGTAACAACTTCTAGCTCCTCCCTCGCTCCCTTTTTGGCAGTGGTGTATCCAGGAATCCAAAACAAGTGGGTCATTTGTTAATTGCAACCTTGAAAAAATTTCTGTGAGTAACCAAAATTATTTGACCGTCTACTACTAGACCTAAATAAATATTTTTTTTGGCTAAGCTACACATAAATAAATATTAGTATGTAATTTTTAAGAAAAACTAAGATAGAAGCAAAATGGAAAGAAATTGAAGAGCAGAAAGCTAATTGACTTCATTATAATTTCAAAGAATTACAAAAATTCAAGCTATGAGAATATATGTCCACTTTTATCTCAAAATATTGATGCCTTGTGATATCGGGACGAGTTAAATGATGAGTTGGTAATATTTTGATTCTTGCTGATATCCGTTTGCTGGGAATCTCATGATCTAAACGGGGCTGTTTGATAAAACTGAAAACTGAAAGCTGAAAAATTAAGTACTGAAAACCTGAAAGTTGAAAATTTTAAGCTGAAAAGCTGTTTAATAAAATATATTAAGTACTGAATTAAAAAAATGATGAATTAATTTTATTCCAATTCTTTCTTAATTTACTAACAGTCACAATATACTTCTGGTAACAGTGAAGGAGTGGTGTTGGTGAAGTAGTGGTGGTGGTGGTGTAGTGGTGGAGGTGGTGATGGTGGTGTAGTGGAGGTGGAAGAGTGGTGGTCGGAGTGGTGGTGTAGTGCTAGTAGTGGTGTAGTGCTAGTAGTGGTCGTGGTGGAGGAGTGGTGATAGGCCCGTAAATGTTCAGCAGTAGCGCCCCTTAATTTATCATTGTTAAGTCTATTTATTTTATTACTTAGTGTTTTAATGTTTGATTTTTGTATTGTAGGTATTTGGGCAATTTGATACAGAAAGTGCGAAATTGGAAGCCGAAATTTAGCTCTTGTCATGAGCATGTGTACAGAGGAAAAGGAGTAATATTTGCAAGTCAATGGCCAAAGAATTAGACCTGGACTTCTATTAAGTGGGCCCAAGAATAGTAATTGGACCAAATGAAATTGGCCCACTAATATTTGTTTCGGGAAACAAATTAAAAGCAGCAATTGGGAACCGACTACGGAGGACTACAAAATGAAAAGAAAACCTGCGCACAAAAGGGGGGTCTTCTGGCGGAAAGGAAAAGCTGCGCACGAAACGGCAGCGGTACGACAGGAGTTCTGGTCTTTACTTGGCAGCTTAGATTTCTGTTCTTCCATTCATAGTTATTGTTTTCCTTTAAGTTTTTGGAGTTTTGTTCAATTATTCATCTTTCAATAATTCGTATTAATTTTTGTTCTTCGTTGAAGTTGTTTGTTGATACTTGCTTATTAATTTATTTCTTTTGCTTGTTTCGTATTCGGAAGCATGTTTCAAATGAAGATTTTTTTTTGTTTCTTGTTCAATAAATAGTGAGTAGTCGTATAGGTAGGGTCGTGGGGTGATTAGTACACCGTGGCCAGTCCGGGCACTGCTCTTATTTTCAAATAATGAAAAAGATAATTTTAGATTGGAACATACTTCCCGTGGACGAACCCGGGCATCGTTGGAGCCCATGTGAACGGGAAATGAGGGTCCAAAACTCATTCTTCGCTGCGCATGGGTATACGGCGACCATAGGGTCTTACATCTTGCAAGGTATTTTTTTCAATTTAAAATTAAACGCTTTCAAGAATTCCAAGCAGAACAAGTTAATCCGGGCTAATTACAAGTGCTATGAACTCTACGACCGTACCTCTTTTAATTATCTGAAAAAAGTACAATCAATTTCATTAGGTTTTAGTTAATCTCTCAATCAAAACGACAAGGGGTGGCTACCTAAGAGTCAATTTAAATAAGTAACAACCCGAGTTTTTAGTCAGCACATATCACCGTCTCTGTGGATTCGACTCCGGACTTACAGGATATTGTGCTACATCGGTCTCAGCCCTACGCTTGGGGCAACCCATTATTTTAGGATTAGGAATCGGTCAAGCATTTTTGGCGCCGTTGCCAGGGATGGTAACGTGTGTTAAGAATTCGGGTAGTTACTTTTTTTATTTTTTATTTTTTTTAGTTTCGTTAGTTACTTCGAGTTAACATAGGTAGAGTTTAGCAATCCTCCATTGTAGGAAAGCAATCACCTCTCGCGAGTAACCGTGGAGGATCAAGTGCTTTTTAGTGGTGAGTCGTTTGATATTGGTGGTTTATTCGTTGATCTAATAATTGAACCACCGATGGCAGAAGTGCAAAAGTCAATGCGTGAGCTCATGCATCCTGAGAGGACCACTCCTCTCGGACCAACAGTTCTACTGATTGAGACGATGGAGGCACGTAATGCCTTCACCATAAAGCTTGGCACACATAATGCCCTTCCCCTTTTCTACGGGAAGGAGAATGAAAATCCGTATGACCATGTTCGCTATTTCGAGCAATTGGTGTGCACCATTGCCACCACTGCCCAGTGGGAGAATGCTTGTCTTAAGCTTTTCCCATCTTCGCTTAAGGATAGTGCGGATAAGTGGTTGCGGATGCAGAAAGCCCAGTCTCTCACGACATGGGCTGCTATCCGAGATCACTTTTGTAAGAGATATTTCTCAAAGAATAAATCAAAGCACCTGACTCGCCAAATGCAGTCTTTTAAGCAGAAGGAGGGCGAGTCATTCTTAAGGTGCTGGGAGCGCTTCAAGGATTTACTGTTGTCCTTGCCGCATCATGGGTTCGTGAAACACCAATTGGTGTCATTTTTCTATTTGGGCTTGAATAGTACGGCCCAACAGATGGAGTACCTCTGTAAAGAGGAGGATTTTCTAGATAAGTCACCGAACGATGCGTGGGACTTTCTAGACGAGTTGGCCGAGAAACACCGAAGTTGGGAACCTTTTGACCTCGGTGAGAGGGCCATGGCTGCACAAGGACCCAGTGGGTCTGGCACCTTTCCGTTGAGCATAAAAGAGCATAATGTCCAGTCTCAACTGGACAAGATGACTGAGCAATTAGAGGACTTGAAGCTTAAGCAAATCCAACAGGTGAACAAGGTGAGAGTCGAGGAGGTGTGCGCGTTGTGTGAGTGTTCAGGGCATCCAATCACTGCTTGCCCTGCATTTCCCATAGTTAAGAAAGCTTACCATAGCAATCAGGCTGAGGTAAATGCGATTAACCAACATTGGGACCCGTTCAATTCAGGGTGGGCCCACAACTCACTTTTGGGTTGGAGGGATCAAAAAGTCCCTGTGCAACCCCAAGGACCACATCAGCAGCAAATTCAGCAGTTCTGACCTCCTCAAGGCCAAATGACCCAATTTTGTAACCCAACTCACAATCAGCAGGGGTTTAGTCCTCCATCTTTTGGACTACCCCCAGGCATAAACTATCCCCCACAGGATAAGCAGACTGATGAGAGCTCTCATGCTGTCTCAGTTAAGCTTCACTGAGCAAACCAAACAGGTAATTGGTGACATTAGGACCCAGTTGACCCAATTAACGGCGGCAGTTGGGCAAGTCCAGCAGGAGAAGGAAAGGTTTTCTTCTGAACCTCAAGTCAATGCCGTCAGTACTCATTTTGTGGGCGATTCTTCTGGCCCGAGTAATTTGAATCTCAGTCTGGAAGAGGTTAAGGCGATTACCACTCTCAGAAGTGGGAAGGTGATCGATGAGGATATTCCTCCAAAGCAAAAGCAAAAATCGGTTCCATCCCCGGAGCCAGTGGCTGCACCAGTAGTTTCTCCAGACTTAGGGAATTTTCCCGTGAAAAAGAAAGAGTCAGAGTCTCCTAAAGTGACGGTGCTTGCACCTGCAGTGCCCACGACTCCAACACCACCCATTGCTCCATATCCCCATCGCTTGGTGGCGAAACCTAAGGCCAATGTGAACTGTCAAATGATTGAATTATTCAAGAAAGTTCAGTTTCCTATCTCCTTGATGGAAGCCATGGACGCCATTCCTCAGTTTGCAAAGGTTTTGAAGGATCTATGCACGTCAAAGCGGAGGACGAAGAGTCAGGACAAAGTGCTCCTGACGGAGCAAGTGAGCTCCATCCTCCAGGCTGATATTCCGATAAAGCGTAAGGACTCCGATTGTCCTACCATTCCCATAGCTATCGCAAGTCATAAGTTCGAAAAGGCTTTACCAGATTTAGGGGCAAGTGTCAACTTGCTTCCATATTCGGTATACTTAAAGCTTGGCCTAGGCGATCTGAGATCCACACCGGTCATGCTACAATTTGCTGGCCGGAGTCTAAGAATTCCCAAGGGAGTGGTGGAGGATGTTTTAATTCAAGTGGGCGAGTTTCTTTTTCCAGTCGATTTCATCGTTTTGGATACTTGCCCGATACCGGAAGTCTTTGAGAAAACTACTATCATCCTTGGTCGTCCTTTTCTAGCCACCTCCAGTGCTGTCATGGATTGTAAAACTGGACAAGTTCAATTGTCATTTGGGGACTTGAAAATGGAGGTGAATGTGTTTAATGTAGATAGCCGAGTCAAGAATGACAAGGAAGTGTATGAGGTGAATTTGATCGACACGCTGATGCAAGAGCATGTCGATAGTATTTTGTACAAGGATCCTCTGGAGATAACCTTAACCACTGAGGAGGCATCATTTTTAGATTCTCCAAAGGTAGGGAGTTTGATGGAGATACTAGCAATAGAGGAAGTGGGTGGCGCCGTTTGGGATCCAGTTCTTGAGCCGCTGGGCGCCCCAATGTCTTAAGTTTCGACGGGTAGCTTTTGCGTACCACTCTCTTCACTGAGAAGTGGACCCGGCTCCTAAC
Source organism: Rhododendron mucronatum var. ripense (assembly GCA_019656295.1). Taxonomy (NCBI): domain Eukaryota; kingdom Viridiplantae; phylum Streptophyta; class Magnoliopsida; order Ericales; family Ericaceae; genus Rhododendron; species Rhododendron mucronatum. Next base: position 1,812,400 of record BPLT01000068.1, read on the forward strand.
AATAGGGGTACCCATCATCGACTTGGGTTTTGGCACAATTTATGTACACTTGTTCTTTTATTTCTTGTTAAGCAATAAAATTCAAAAAAAAAATTGAAAAAAGAAAAAAAAATTAGCATAATGGTCTTGTATAGCCACCCGTTCCTTGACCCACCGGCGAGAGATGAGGAGAAAAGTATGACACGTTGATCGCGTGAAGATTTGGTGGAGTATTTATTTTTCTTTTATTTTTATCTGTGGGAGCCCGGATAACATGAGCCGGGCAGTACTAGTGTCTTTTATTTTGTATTGTGGGGCTAACATTTTGCAGGTTGTTCGATCCAAGTTGGGGGGTCTCCCTCTCTCTATAGTTTACTCTACTTTGCCCCTCCTTTTCGAAGTGATATCTCTTCTCACTTTTACATTTAAGTCCTATCTTTATTTTTATATTTTTATGCTTTCAATGCGGACATTGAATAGTTCAAGTTGGGGGGAGGGATCACTTTATTCTTTATCTTGTTAATACAAAAAAAAATTGAAAAATCAAAAAAACAAAAAGGAAATTTTTTCTTTTTGCATAAGACTTGAAGACTGTTGAGACTAGCTTGTGATTTATTGAGTTGGAGATATGATAGTCATTGTTTGAGTATATTTGTGATGGCATTGTAGTTATTTTTGCTAGCTTGTCGCGAAGAATTCGTCATGGTATTTGTTTTTAGCGCATTTGAACTTCACGTCTATTTGAGCTTTGGTTGCTTGTGAGGTGTGACTTGATTATTCTCGATGTCTAGTTTAGTGGAGATTTATACCCATGTGAGTTTAGAGCCTTATCTTTTCTTGGAGTGGTGTCAAATAAACTCTTCTAGTCACAAAAGAGTAAATTTGTTATGGATCTCATTATTTTTGTTGTCAAGTGTTGGGAATGTTTTGAATTACTTACTTATCTCTTGAGTTTGAAAACTTACATGGTTGTGTTGCCCCTTGGAGAGAATTATAGGTCATCTTTGCTATTTTGAGTCGGTTCGTTTCTTTCATTCATATATTTATCTCTTGTGAGCCCATTTGAACCTCTCGCATGATACCCTTTTCTTGTTGAGGTCTTCCATCTATATTGTGTCTTGAGAAGGCTTAGGAAATTGTGTGAAGGTATATTATTCAGAAGAGAGAGTAACAGTAGTGAGAATTGAATTTTATTGATTGGTGATCTTTCCCATAGAAAGAGAAAAAAAACGAAAAGGGAAGACACCAAATTATTGTGAAAGGGAGAAATAATTGTTCTTAATGTGGGATTGTATTAAAGAGCTAGGAAAGAGAGATGTGGTGAAGTTGAAAAGAAGGAAAAAAATTAAAGAAAAAAAGAGGGCACGCATTGGTATATTTGCCCTATGTGAGTTGTGGTTAGCCTATTCTCAGACACTTGAATGTTTTACCCTTACCTTGAAATACTTTCTCTTACTGAAAGTTATAACCGAAATGAAAGTCCTATTTAATCTGAGGGGCAATGAGCTGTGATTTGGTGGATAAAGAGAGTTTCCAATACTTGGCATTCCGTTCATGAGATCGTGTGTCCACTTTGTAGAGCTTTCTTTTCGTGTCAACTTGTGCATGATACTTTGCTTGCATTTATATAATTTCCACCTGCACATATTGAGAGTAATATGCACCTTGTTTCGAGTGATTTCATTTGTTGAGTGCATGACACGGTGAGATTTGAAGTCGAGACTCGGTCCGGAGAGAACTTTTGGTTATTTTTCACTTGTAACCGAAGCCCTTGTTCACACACGCTTAGTATCGGTGCCATGACTTATTTTTCTGACTTGATAGTATCTAGAACTGCTTATACCCGTTATCTCTTTACGATGGCTTCATGTTCTTTGTTTGGATATCATTGAGCAGTCTTGGTTTTTCGGATTTCATGTGAAAGGATTCTTGGTGTTTTGTGGGTGATCATTGCTAAAAACCCTCACGAGACTTCACTCATCCTACCGGGGCCGCCTGGGGGTTTAAAGAACTATCTGTTTTAATTTCTCTTCCTTAGTTGTATTTTGTTTTCTTTGTTCGGGACTAGCAAAGTGTAAGTTGGGGGTGTGATAGGCGCGTAAATATTCACAGTAGCGCCCCTTAATTTATCATTGTTAAGTCTATTTATTTTATTACTTAGCGTTTTAATGTTTGATTTTTGTATTGTAGGTATTTGGGCAATTTGATACAAAAAGTGCGAAATTGGAAGCCGAAATTTAGCTCTTGTCACGAGCATGTGTACAAAGGAAAAGGAGTAATATTTGCAAGTCAATGGCCAAAGAATTAGACTTGGACTTCTATTAAGTGGGCCCAAGAATAGTAATTGGACCAAATGAAATTGGCCCACTAATATTTGTTTCGGAAAACAAATTAAAAGCAGCAATTGGGAACCGACTACGGAGGACTATAAAATGAAAAGAAAACCTGCGCACAAAAGGGGGGTCTTCTGGCGGAAAGGAAAAGCTGCGCACGAAGCGGCAGCGGTACGACAGGAGTTCTGGTCTTTACTTGGCAGCTTAGATTTCTATTCTTCCATTCATAGATATTGTTTTCCTTTAAGTTTTTGGAGTTTTGTTCAATTATTCATCTTTCAATAATTCGTATTAATTTTTGTTCTTCGTTGAAGTTGTTCATTGATACTTGCTGATAAGCACCCAATAATGCATATTCTTGGTGCTTTAGTCCACTAGTATGTTGTGTTTGTACATATATGTTGTCGTTTTATGCGATATTGCACGTAAGGTAGGTTTTTGTGTTTTTCAGGTAATTCGTATAAATAAGGCGCCTTTGAACGCCAAGAAATGCTCCGGATGCAACCAAGTACTCAAGGCCACGTGCCACCCCGTTGCGGTGCCCTAAGAGTCATGAAGAGATGGTTTGGAGGTTGCTCGGGTCGCCCAAGGGTCAAGGGAATTGAAGGAGAAACAAGAATTTTACCAAAGCAATTCATCTTCTGACGAGCTGAGGGTAGAATCATCATAACTTTTGATGTACAAACTACTTTTAATCCAACCCACTTGGGTTAGAAAGTAGACTCGACGAGCTTTCCAACGGTCCAAAGAACGCCTAAATCCGAGCTCGGGAGTGTCCGGAGTGAGCCTGCGAAGTTTGCCCAAAAATCTGTCAAGCGGGTACCGGTACTGGGAATTCCCAGTACCGGTACCGGGTGTCCAGAGATCAATTTTCCAGCCCGTTGAAGCGGGTACCGGTACTGGGAATACCCAATACCGGTACTGCCTGGGAAAATCTGCAGATTTTTGTTAGCTTTTTCAACTTTCCATTTATGAAAAGTTTCCACTTATGGAGTATTTTTGGAATATTTTGGGGGACTTTTTGGACCTTTATAACTTAACTTTAGAGCCCTATAAATAGGCTTGTATGCCTTTTATAGAAAGGATGGCCATTTCTAGTCTTTTTTAGGCCTTAGTCTTTCTTCTTGCTTTCTAGGACTCCATTGATGCTCTCAAGCTTTCTTAGTTAATTTCCTTAAGAACTCAAGTAAGTATTTGTCTTATGTTAATTTCTCGTTTATTAATGTTGTAGGTACGGTTTAGATCTTCACTAATTTCAAGTTTATTTTCATTTCTATCGGTTAATCATGTTTTTTTCCTTAAGCAAGCTTTCTAGTCTTTTCATTATGTGTAAGTAGTCGTTTAGGCTTGGCCGTGGGGTGAATAACATCATGTGATTTATGTTAATCTTGCTTTTTCTCAACTTAAGACTTGAGGTTTGGTTTGTAAATGTGCGTGGTTCGCCTTTTATGTAACAAAACTTGTCGATGTTAACCTCCGGTGATCATATGCTCGCTCATATGGTTCCGTGAGCTATGTCTCGCCTCGTGTTTGCCAAAAGAACCAAAGAACTTGCTCGCTTTCCAAACTATGCTTCTAGTTCATGACCTTGATATTGAGTTTGAATGCAAGTCTTGGCGTTGTTAATCTCCGGTGATCATGGGCTCACTCACATGGTTCCGTGAGCGATGTCACGTCTTGTGTTTAGCTTGTTATTCAAACTCTATATCAAGTCTAACCATTTTCATAGCTAAATCTTCCGGTTGATAGCCTATGCCGCGCGATTCAACCGTGTTTTCGTTGAGAATTGTTAGATTGCTTAAGTTACGGGTGTTAGTAACTCCAATGCCTTGCCGCCTTTTAATTCTTAGTCCAAACTCATTTTCTAGTCGTTTTACAATAGTTTTCCATTTTCTAAAGCAAAACCGAAAGTTGGCCGTCTTAACGCCGAAAACCTTACAAGCTACAATCCGATTAAGCTACATTTGAGTTCCCTGTGGATCGACTCGGACTTACTCACTATACTATGCAAATCTTTAGTTGTAGTCCGGTAAATAAATAATTGAATTTGACGGCCGTTTGGTAAACTTCAACGACTACCGAATGGGCGCAATCACTTGCTTATTAATTTATTTCTTTTGCTTGTTTCGTATTCGGAAGCATGTTTCAAATTAAGATTTCTTTTGTTTCTGGTTCAATGAATAGTGAGTAGTCGTATAGGTAGGGTCGTGGGGTGATTAGTACACCGTGGCCAATCCGGGCACTGCTCTTATTTTCAAATAATGAAAAAGATAATTTTAGATTGGAACATACTTCCTGCGGACGAACCCGGGCATCGTCGGAGCCCATGTGAACGGGGAATGGGGGTTCAAAACTCATTCTTCGCTGCGCATGGGTATACGGCGACCATAGGGTCTTGCATCTTGCAACGTATCTTTTTCAATTTAAAATTAAACGCTTTCAAGAATTCCAAGTAGAGCAAGTTAATCCAGACTAGTTACAAGTGCTATGAACTCTACGACCGTACCTCTTTTAATTATCTGAAAAAAGTACAATCAATATCATTAAGTTTTAATTAATCTCTCAATCAAAACGACAAGGGGTGGCTACCTAAGAGCCAATTTAAATAAGTAACAACCCGAGTTTTTAGTCAGCACACATCACCGTCTCTATGGATTCAACTCCGGACTTACCGGATATTGTGTTACATCGGTATCAGCTCTACGCTTGGGGCAACCCATTATTTTAGGATTAGGAATCGATCAAGCAAGTGGTGTGGTGGAGTGGTGGTGGTGGTGGTGTAGTGGTGGTAATGGTGGTGGAGTGGCAGTGATGGTTGTGATGATGGTGGTGGAGTGGTGGAGGTGGTGAAGTGATGTAGTGATAGTAGTGGTGGAATGGTGGTGAAGTTGGCGGTGGTGATGTGGTGGTGGTGGTGGAGTGGTGTAGGTGGTGGTGGTGAAATGGTGGTAAGAATAGGGGTAGTGGTGGTGGTAGTGGAGGAAGTGGTAATGGTGGAGCTGGTGCTAGTGGTGGTGGAGTGGTGGAGCTAGTGGTGATGATGTGGTGGAGGAGTAATGGTGGTCGTGGAGGTGGTGGTGGTGGTGTAGTGGTGATAATGGTGGTGGTGGAGTGGTGGAGGTGGTGGTAATGGTGGTAGTGGAGTAGTGGAGGTATTGATGGGAGTGGTTGTGGTGGTAGTATGATGGTTGAATATAAATACATACAAATTCTACCAGAATTAAGTAGCTCAAAGATACTTAATTTTTTTTCAACTTTTTGGCCTATATTTTCAGTGGTACTTAATTTGTTAAGCAATGTAAGATGTGGTTATCAACCCTACTGAATCACTTATTACTTAATTGATTCAGTTTTAAGTGCTGAATTTAGGTTATCAAACAAGCCCTGAAGGATAAGCTGAAATCTGCAGAGATATTGCTCAAGTCTCCTTTTGAGTTTGATTTCGGAGCTGCTTAGTTGTGTTACTAATGGAGCTGAGCTGAAGGATGATCCGAACACCGATCTCTTGCTGAAGTTTCCTTGTGTTTGAGTTTATGATCTAATGAGAATATTGCTACTGAGAAGTCTAGTTCATTTGACTGATTGAGACTCATTCAATCTCTATTGGATGTAATTTTCTTCTCTTTCCTCCTTTTCTGCAGACCTTTACCGTACATCTTTCTCTGTGGTCTGTATTTGATCTTTCTTAGATGTATCCTTTGTTGAGTTCTTAATAAAATTTTATTGTCTATCAAAAAAAAATTACAAAAAAAGCTTGATATTTAGTGTGGGCGCTAGTGTAATTAATCTTTTATGGCCATAATTAAGATGAATTGCACATATATTTGGCTATAGTGTAAGCAATAAAAGTATAAGGGGCCACGTCTTTACTCCCTGCACCTCCTTGAATCGGCTCAACGCCAAGACATATAACGTTTGGTATTTTTCGGAAAAATACCATGTCCATAACTCTAAAATAATCTAAAATTTCAGAAGGAAAACTTCATTGTCGATCACAATCAACGAAGTTGATGACATTATGTGTGAAATAACTAACAGGAAAATTTGAGTTTCAAGAGAAGCCAGATTCAAATTATAAATCTGTCTGATTAATTGGATTAATTTGACTCCCAAATGGAAAGTCACATATTCAAAACTAAAAGGGTGGCTAAATGTTTAGATATTTAGATATTGCATTATACATTCACGCTTCGAGGTTGCTCGTACAGTTTGCTTTGTTTGGATTGTGTTTTGAAAAAAAAATTTCAACTCAAAAAACACTCATTACCTCTACTTTCAATCATTACTCACCTCTATCTCCAATCATTATTCTCATTTCTCTCTCTCTCTCTCTCTCTCTCTCTCCAATCATTACATCTACTTTCAATCATTACTCTCATTTCTCTTTTCACTCAAAACCCTATGACATTCTCACAAACTCATCCAAACATAGCATTAGCTATTGTGAATTCAGGGACGGATTTAAAAATATGCATTAATTAGTGAGGCTACACAAAGTACTACTCCCTCCGTTTCAAAATGAGTGACATTTTTGAGACTCTGTGACATTTTAAAATACTTATAACATTCAATTTATGAAGTTTTATATGATTTTGAAAATTTTATTGAATACAACTCATTAAATCTATCAAATAAGATCCATATTGCATATTTTTTAACACTCATATTGAAAGATATATGCAATTGAAAATGATACGGTTTCTCAAAAAAGTCACTCATTTTGGAACGAAGGGACTATTAAAACTTACCCCATTCTTTCTTAAAATGATACAATTTTTTGCAGGTAAAATATATTGGTGACTATATATGTAACTTTAACTTATAATTAACAGAAACACATATGTTCGTTCAAAATAATTGTTTGAAAATTTAGCACTCTAAAAAAATGAATTGACAAATATCTGAATAAAGAAAATTTAGAGTAATTTTAGTGATACAAGGCCATAAAGTTTTTGGTATAGTAAAAATATATAAATTATTAGCTCCATTTACAAAATTGATTGGGGCCACGCCCCACGGGACCCACATAGGTTTGTCCCACAATTACTTGATCATATTTTCAAATATTAATTGGGATGATGCCCTTGGCATCCTCACCGAGGGAAAAGAGTTGAGTTTAAATAAAAAGTCAAATTTCAATCAAATACCAAAACAAAGTAGAAGTCAATGTTTGTTTTTTTATTTTTTATTTTTTTGGGTGTAACGAAGTCAATGCTTTTTTTAAAAAATTTTAAATTTTAAATTTTTTTGGTGCAACAAAGTCAATGTTTATTATTGCAACTTTACGCTCTCTCTTCGATCTCTCTTCTTTCTTTCTCAGGATTCTGAGGTAGTCACAGGAATTGTTGATAAGGAGAATAAAATATGAAAATATTAATTAAGAGAGAGTAAACTCTCAAATCTGAAGCCAAAAATGATCGCCGGGCCAACCCTAAGATCTGGGATATTTTTGTCACTATACTGTCTAATTAACCAGAGATATATCCAAAAACCTGAACAATTAAACATAGAATAATTAGAAGATAGATCATATATCCTAGCAAGTTGGAAATGGTACAAGGTTAGTGATGATTTAGTTTTCTTAGACAAGTTCAATGACTATGTATAGTAGTACAATCTTTGAGCGGGTCCTACGGGCTCGTGCCTTCAATAGAAAGTTTTTTAGTAATATAATTAAAAGCCAATTGCTTTTAAAGTTAATAATATTTGTGCAAAAGATGGCTCACAATAGTATAATTAAATTTAGCTACATCCTTAGAAATAATCAAATTTTAGGTTTTGGATAACCAAAACTAGTAACATTTTTCAATAATAAAAAATTTATCAACCCCACATCACATAAGTTAACTAGTTCTAAAATTTGTATACACGGTTGTTTCAATTGGTATTTTCTTTTTATCTTCTTCGCCTACTCTATATCTTCTTCACTTTTTTTTTTGATCGGCAATAGAATTTTATTAAAAAACTCGACAAAAGGTACATCGAGAAAAGACCAAATACAGACCAAGAAGAAGAGGTACTGTATAGGCCTAAAGAAAAGAGAAGAAAAGATAACTACATTCAATGCGCATTGAATGATCTCAAATAGTCAAATTAGGCACTCAGTAACATCCTAAGCAGATCATAGACTCAAAAGGTCTTCCACACTAGTTCGGTAGATATCAGCTCCACAACCAGTTCATTTCCTTTAGCAATATTGCAGCAAAAACAGCCCCAGTTGATCATGAATCCCAGCAACTGCATTCATCTCAGTTCCATTAGCAGCAAATGCACCAAGGCATTTCATTTAGACGAGTAATCCCAGTAGACTGATTTTTAACTCGATTCATCAATATTGCATCAATAGATTAGCTCATTATCCAGCCATCTCGAACAGCAACAGAAGCATCAGCAGTTGAAAAATGACTAACCGTGCTAACTTCCAAAAACTTTCCCATCATTGGGAATTATAAGGAGAGAAAAGCCCACTCTTGCAGCAAACAGCTTTGCCTTACTTCAGAGAAAGCCCAAACTTGTCTGATACTCTTAGCCCTCCAAATCAGAGTTGAAAGAGTATTGGATATTCAAAAAACATCTTCATGTCTTCTTGTCCATAAACATCAGCTCTCATTAATCTCATATGTCCTCCATAGCATTTAGGAATGAAGGAGAGGACTATCCTTCCAAACCAGAAGACCTCTAATCCTTCCAACACTACCTTAAAAGAGTACATAACAGCCGTAAATTCCTTCCAAAGACCATAGTGATCAAGCACACAACACCTCACCTTAGCATCATGAAACAGTTGAGACAATAATTAGCAGTAGGGCATAGAACAGTTATAGTATGAGATAAAGCCTCTAAGCCCTCCTACAAAACTTTGGAGTTGGTAAAGGATAGAGCACCCACAAAATCCGGAGAACATTTATTACTCTCTATTATTCAGAGCAAACCTCTTAGCCCCCCAAAGACTTTGGGGTTGAAAGGGAATAAAACAGTAACAATTTCCAGGGGAGGTCACATCCAGTCAGAGAAACCAAAGCTTCAACATATAAGAAGACAGCAATAGCAGTTACTGTTAGAAAAAGGTAATTTGTAATCTTCTAGAATGATGTAGAATAAGTATCTAAGTTTAAAATAATTAGAAGTGTGTAGAAGTAATAATTACACTTGGAAGTGTGTAGAAGTAATAAATATCTTAGAAGATATTTGTATAGATAATTTTAGAAGAAGCTTGAAAGATGTATTGTAATTATGCACATGGGTAAAATTAGATGATTCTAGAAGTTAGGAGATTTTTGTAATGCACATGTGCTTATCTCTAGCTAGTTCTAGAGAATTCTATGTTGGTGGAATTGCTCTATAAATAGAGCCATGTTGTACTCATTTTGTAGCAATGAAAATCAATTAAAGCCTTGCACAACTTGTCCTTATAACACCTCTCACTCATCCTCTCTTGTCCAATCTACTTCAAAATCTAACCTAGCACCCCAACAATTTTGGTATCAGAGCTAAGTTAACCGATCCATCCTTGTCCTTCTTTCAACCACCATGGAGTCCAACTCTTCCACTTTCAACTATGCACAAAATCTCATCCCTATATTTGAGGGAGAGAGCTATGACTATTGGAGCATCCAAATGCAAACTTTATTTGTCTCACAAGAATTGTGGGATCTTGTTGAAAGCGGATACGAGGCACCGGCAAATGCCGAAGAAGAAGCAACTTGGACGGAAGCAAGGAAGAAGAAGTTCAGGGAGAACAAGAAGAAAGATGCTTTGGCTCTCCTCAACATTCAACGTGGGGTAAGCAAATCTATCTTTCCAAGAATTATGGGTGCAAAAACTTCAAAAGAAGCATGGGAAATATTAAAAATTGAATATCAAGGTTATGATAAGGTTATCTCCATTAAACTTCAAACACTATGGAGAGACTTTGATAATCTAGCAATGAAGGAAAATGAATCCATTCAAACGTTCTTTTCCCGAGTTGCTGGAATTATCAATCAAATTCGAAGTTATGGAGATACCCTTCCGGATAAAAGAATCGTCGAAAAGGTTCTAAGGAGTTTGCCTCCAAAGTTTGATCATGTTGTAGCTGCTATCGAAGAATCCAAGGATTTATCTAAACTTACTCGACATGAACTAATGAGTTCTCTCGAGGCCCATGAACAAAGAATGAGCAGGTTCACAAATCAATCCTTGGAGCAAGCATTTCAAAGCAAAATTAATTTTGGAGGAAAGAACCAAGAAGATCAAGAGAAAGGATCATCTCGAGGAGTAGCCATGAATGGACAAAGACGTGGAGGCCAAAATACATTTCAAGCCCGGAACAAAGGAAAAGGATACGACAATCAGAGGAATCCTAATGGCGGTAACTCTAACTCTTCTTGCATTATTTGCAAAAAATCTAATCATGCATCCAAAGATTGTAGATTTAAATGCAAGAGATGCAAGGTTTCTAATCATTCTGATCGAGATTGCTGGTTCAATCAAGAAAAAAATAAAGCTAATTTTTCAGAAGAAAATGAAGCTGAACACCTATTCTCTTGCATGAATGCTCAACAAGAGTCAGATAACATTTGGTATTTGGATAGTGGATGCAATAATCATATGACAGGCAATCGTAAAAAGTTCGTGCAGCTTGACGATAAAATCTCTTCACAAGTAAAGCTGGGAGATGGGAAGCTGCAAAATGTGAAAGGAAAAGGAGTTATCGCTGTCTACACAAAGGGAGGTAACAAAAAATTAATTTCAGATGTCCTTTATGTTCCTGGGCTTACTCAAAACTTATTAAGTGTGGGGCAATTACTTCAAAAAGGATATGCACTAAGCTTAGACAAAGATGAGTGCATTATTATTGACAAGAAGAAAAATTTTGAAGTGGCAAAAGTCAAAATGACTCCAAATAAAGTTTTTCCATTAATAATGTCACTTAATGAAAATTTTGCCCTTAAAGGAGAAAAAATTGATGACTCATATTTGTGGCATCTAAGATATGGCCACTTAAATTACAAGGGCATGAGATTGCTAAAGGAGAAAAATATGGTGAAAGGGCTACCAAATATTGATAAAATTGATAAAGTTTGTGAGGGATGTATATATGGAAAAATGCACAGACTCCCATTTCCAAAGTTCGCTTGGAGAGCTAAAGCGCCTTTGGAATTGGTGCATTCTGATATTTTTGGCCCTACCAGAACACCATCTCTTGGTGGAAAAAGATATTTTCTCCTCTTTGTTGATGACTATACAAGGATGATGTGGCTATACATCCTTGACAAAAAATCAGAAGCTTTCTCTGTGTTCCTCAAATTTCAAGCCTTGGTGGAGAGACAAAGCGGAAGACAAATAAAGACACTTCAGACAGATCGTGGTGGTAAATTCATCTACACTCCATTCATGGACTATTGCAAGGAAAAAGGAATCAAGAGGCAACTTACAATCCGGAAAACACCTCAACAAAATGGAGTGGTAGAACGGAAGAACCGGACAATTGCAGAGATGGCACGAAGCATGCTTAAAGGTAAAGGGCTTCCTAACTCATTCTGGGCCGAAGCTGTCAACACTGCTGTTTTCATCCTCAACCGTTCTCCCACTAAGGCAGTTAGAAACAAGACACCATATGAGGCGTGGAACAAAGAGAAGCCACAGGTAAATTTTCTAAAGATTTTCGGATGCATTGCATATGCATTAGTTCCCTCAGAAAAAAGGAAAAAATTTGACGAAAAAGGAGAAAAATATATTTTCATCGGATATAGTGACGAGTCTAAGGGTTATCGTCTCTATAATCCAAACACAAATAAATTTATGGTTTCTCGAGATGTAATATTTGATGAAGCTGCTGTGTGGAAGTGGGAGAACAATTTCTTCCAAGAGCCAAATTTTCTTGAGCCTAATGATGCAGGACATGAGCGAGAAACCTTGACTCCAGACCCAAGTTCAAATCAAAGCCCACGGACTAGTCCAGAGAGCTCATCATCGGATGATCTCAATCCAACAAGAAAGGTACGTTCTTTAGGGGATATATATGACTCGTGTGATTTTGCCTTCTTCACGTGTGAACCACATAATTTTGAGGAAGCTGCAAAGAAGAAATTTGTCTAAAAGCAATGAATGAAGAAATTGCAACTATCGAGAAAAATCACACGTGGGATCTTGTGGAGCTACCAAAAGGAAAGGACGTAATTGGACTTAAATAGGTTTACAAGACAAAATACAAACAAGATGGATCAATCCAGAAGCACATTGAGCTCCGACATCACTTTATCAGAGACTTGGTACAGAAAGGAGAAATTCAGATTGAGTTCGTCAACACCAAGAAGCAGCTTGCAGATATCATGACCAAATCAGTAGCATCAGAAAAATTCATTCAGTTCCATGAAGCCATGAAGATTACAAATTAAGGAGGAGTGTTAGAAAAAGGTAATTTGTAATCTTCTAGAATGATGTAGAATAAGTATCTAAGTTTAAACACTACTACAAAAACCTTAAAAGATGACACTCAAAAAATTGAAACAATGACAGTTTTTGTAAAACTGTCATCGAAAATATGATGGTAGACTTTTGATGACAGTCCATCTTACAAACTGTCATCTTTGCGATATAAGATGACGGTTTAGAATAAAAGTGACATTATTATCTTTTTCTTTAATGTCAGTTTTTGCTTAAAACTGACATTAAAACATGCGCTTCCGGAAGCCCATATGGGAAACCTTTTAATGACAGTTTTCCTTAAAAGCGACATTGAAACTAAGCCCTTTTAATGACAGTTTTAGTTAGAACTGACATTGCAGTTGATCGTAAAAGATGACAGTCAGAAAGTGTCATAAAAACATATAAGATGATAGTTTAAAACTGTCATCTCATACTTTCAATGTCTACGATGACAGTTTCATCCAAAACTGACATTAAATGTGCTCATTTTAAAATTTTCGAAAATATACTCTACATGTTTTTGTTTGTCTTTTGTTAACAATAAGCGTGCCAGCTCAGATGGTAACACGTGCGCGAGGAACTGAAGTTCTTGAGTTCAAGTCCTGGGGCAAGCAAATATTTGCTAGCCACACAAGTGCTAAGTAGGCGACACACAAGTGCCACTGGGCGGCCATGCGAGAGGCACGTGGGTGCCACGTGGGCGGCCACGCATTCGAAAGAGAATTGGTTTTTTTTTTCTTGAATGGAGAACAGATAAGATGACAGTTTAAATCCGTCATCTTTGCGATTAAAGATGACAGATTAAGACTATCATCTTTTATCACAAAGATGATAGGTTTAAACTGTCATCTTATATGTTTAATGACAGTTTTTTATTGTCATAATAAATCTAGACTTTTAATGACAGCTCCATAGATGACAATTTCAAAACTGTCATCTTTCACGTTTAATGACACTTTTAAACTGTCATCTTTAACGATTATTGTAGTAGTGAAAATAATTAGAAGTGTGTAGAAGTAATAATTACACTAAGAAGTGTGTAGAAGTAATAAATATCTTAGAAGATATTTGTATAGATAATTCTAGAAGAAGCTTGAAAGATGTATTGTAATTATGCACATGGGTAAAATTAGATGATTCTAGAAGTTAGGAGATTTTTGTAATGCACATGTGTTTATCTCTAGCTAGTTCTAGAGAATTCTATGTTGGTGGAATTGCTCTATAAATAGAGCCATGTTGTACTCATTTTGTAGCAATGAAAATCAATTAAAGCCTTGCACAACTTGTCCTTATAACACCTCTCACTCATCCTCTCTTGTCCAATCTACTTCAAAATCTAACATAGCACCCCAACAGTTACTTCACCTAAAGTGCCATCCTCGTTTTAACCAAATCCGTAATCTTTTCCCACCCCCATCGCCAGCACCTTCAAGCTTGACCATTGTGATACAATCTAATCTGGATTTCTATCCTTAATTATTCATGACACAAATCACTTCTTAACTGAGCTCCCCATACCCCTTATATTCCATGATATTATCTTCATCCTATGCATGAGAAAGTTTATTGAAAGCATTGTTGTTCTTTTGGAGTAAGAAATAATTTTTGGCATCATATTCAATCATCTTCTTCATTTTCAAAATATCAGAGTGCGCAAAATCGATTTCCAGAGTGTTACCTGCTGCAACGATCGTTTGAAGTTCTTCAGAGGTCATATCCTGCTTCTGTCCCTCTGAAAATGAATCTGAAACATACTCATCATTATTACCCTCATAGCTTTGGCGATCAAATCATACAGCTTGCGTCTTCGAGCTTTTCTTGATCCTTTCTTATTATCTCTTGCTCGAAAGTCCACGTGTAAGTTGATTCCTTGTATTTGGGAGGCACGAACATTGGAATCAATCTCCACCGGGCTATTCACAACCAAAGCGGTTGTTTCAATCTCCTGTGGAATCAATCTCCACCGGTTGTTTCTATATCTTCTTCACTTCACTCGATCTCAAACTATTTCTCTTTCTTTCCCTCCAAAAGTGAAGCTCATATCTTTCGATTATCTTCAATTCAACTCATCGTCGCCAGATTAATGTATTTCACTATTCTTTCCCATTTTTATTTTCTCCCCCAAAAAAATTCATAATAGGAGGAAAGGAGGTGACCGATTTTTTCCCCTAAAATTGAGGAAGAGAATCGATATATTTTTTCTCAAAAAAACGTAAATGGAGGAAAGTGAATAACAAAAAACAGAAACGTAAATGGAGAAGAGAGAGAGAGAGAGAGAGAGAGAGAGAGAGTGTGTGTGTGTGTGTGTGTGTGAAATTGTTGTGGACCCCTTATTATGGTTATGGACATAGAAGTGACCATTGTGAACATCAACATTGTTAAACTTAGCAATCTCTTAAATGAATAATCAAAAGCTGATGTGTCAACTTTTAGTTATCCATTTTTGATTATACCAATGTGGATCTTGTTAATGGAAACAAGGAATTGAGACCCTTAGACAGTCCTAAAGGACTGGGTCATCGTAAATGGCACACCCATATTAGTTAAATGATAAGTCCACAAATTTTTTAATTTTCAGGAACCGGTCAGTAGGGTGGAATGATGATGATTATTATAGTCCACAATTTTTTTTATCAAACACCGTATTTATGATCCTGTTTGATATATATATAGAAATCTTTCGGTAATGATTTTAAAATAAGGTCCTTATATGCGGACCTCTCTATTTCTCGCCTTTTCCGATCTTATTTTGATGATTTGAGCCGTTCAATATGATCAGAACGTGATTTTATGGGTACCTGCGTGAAATTGTCAAAAAAAATGACCGGAAAGGGCTTGATTTGAGCATTTTTTTTTGAACCGTTTAACAAAAACTTGTTTGGAATTGTTCAGATGAAGCCCTTCCGGATCATTTTTTTTTTATGATTTCTCGCGGGGACTCTTAAAACCATGTTCTCATTACATTGAGCGGCTCGAATCATCGAAATCCGATCGGGATCAATGAGGTCCTTATAAGAAGGGAACTCTCTCTCTCTCTCTCTCTCTCTCTCTCTCTCTCTCTCTCACAAAATGAGGTATTCCTATTTAAGAAATTATCCCCTGCATTTCCAGAGGAAGAGACGCGTGGGAAAGAGTCAAAATGGGAACAATTATCCCTTGTATCACTTAATAACATTTGAGACATCTCTACTTATTTTTTTTATCAGCAAAGAAAGATTTTCATATTACTAATAAAAATGATACAAAACAGAAACTTTATAGTGATACACCAAAGAGTATAATTGCCAAACGGTAGTACCTCACCTATCACTGCCAATTGATTTTGAGGTGGATATAAAGTTTTCACATAGTATCAGAACGAGGCTCATTCCACCCCACATTATAAAAATTTATAATCCAAATCCCATGATAACAGATTAGCAAAAAAGTTACATGATGATAGGACCTAAAAAGTGGCCACACGTGACAAATCTCAAAACGCAGCTGCACATGAGGGGGGATGTTGAGGAAAATAGAGTTACACATTGCTTGGGAGTAGAATAAGTAATTGCATAATAAAATTTGGAATCTCTCCACTTATTGTCAATTAGATTTGAGAGCGATATAAAGTTTCCACAACGTGGGAAGGAGTCGAGATCTAATTCCAAACAGATATCCATTGCATGCTTTTTCAAGCATATAAATCAATTGACAGTGGGGCTTCTTTGTAGAGGATAAATCCATTGAGGACAAAGGGCGAAATCCTTGTAATGAGGAAATCTGTGATTGGGTTTGGATAGTGCATGCATCCAGCAACTTTGCTGAAGCAGAGGAATCAACGAGAACTTGAAACAAACCATTGGATTACAAATAGTTTGGTCTTTTTGTTGAGAGTATTACTTGTTACAAGAGAAAATGGTAAAGCTTTGGACAATTTTTTCGGATTGCATGTGATTGCTTGAACAAATTTTTTATTTCAAATATCCTATTGATTTATGGGGAGGTGGAATTGTATATGTTCAGAAAACAGATATCAGACTCTTTCCAACTCGTTTTTTCCTCTTGCAATCCAAAGTATAATCTTCCAAATAAGAATATATCAAATCAGCTATACTAGCATAATTTGTGGCTTTTTAATGTTAATTAATAGTGCTTAAAACTTGATGGGGTCTACAAGTTATAAACAATCAATAAAAAAGAAGGGTAACGTTTTTTCTCGTCTTGTGAGGGTGAGCAAAACTAGACTCTTAATTTTCTACTCGACAACAAAACCATAACGGTGCTAAACAGATGTCAGAAGACAATGTCCAAGACAGTTAAAAAAATAAAAGAAGACAATGTCCAAGAAAGGACAGAAAATTAGTTTTTACAGTTCTTTGTGGGGGCGGGGGCTTATGGGGCCCCTCTCTCTCTCTCTAACTAGAAGACGTCTCTCTCTGAAGACCTCTGCCTATAAGTAAGGCACCCCACCTTTCTTGTTCCCAGTATCC
Source organism: Rhododendron mucronatum var. ripense (assembly GCA_019656295.1). NCBI lineage: Eukaryota > Viridiplantae > Streptophyta > Magnoliopsida > Ericales > Ericaceae > Rhododendron > Rhododendron mucronatum. The sequence continues at coordinate 1,829,591 of BPLT01000068.1, forward strand.
AAATCCCGACTTTTCTCTCTTGTTATTACTCCTCTAGCTTTACCAAGCTCTGATTTGCTTAACATTTTAGAAACACAACACATTTCTGATACACCTTCCAGCCATGGATGCTGCTGCTGGAAAACTCTCAGTGCTGGTCATTATGGTGCTAGTAATAGCCACCATTTCCAACTCTGTTTCTGCAGATCCGGATATGCTCCAAGACGTTTGTGTTGCTGATCTCAATAATGGTATATTTATTTTTCCCAGTATAGCATTAATGTTACAAACACACCTTAATTTAACACACAACTCCGAACATAGCCGTATACTTGCACATGGATTTTTAAACATATCTAATGATTTCGGGCACATTTGTTTTCTAAATTGTGCTTTAAATGCATATTCCCAGAGTTTTGTTGTCAAAAACACGTTTCTGATTTTGCTCGTACTAATGATTCAACAACATTATTGAATTTGTGTGTGTTTGTGAATAGTGTGTTGAATCCGACCCGATTTTTTTTGAATACTACGCACCCATAATTTTCTTCCCTTAAACTACATATAATCCAATGTGGCACAAGAAAATAAACTTTGGTTGGACAGTGTGGGACCCACAATTAATTTGGAGATCCACATAAATCAGATTTATGAGGCGTTTATGGGTTCCAGATATGGGACGCTAACATTTCTCTATAGGAAAAAGTATTTGTTGTAGTATATGTTTTTGTATTGTAGCATAATACACTTTATGATGGAATAATTTTGAAAAAAGTTAAAATTATAACAAAGTACTAGTTTCGAATAATTATAAATAATGTGTGTGCCCGAAACCTCTGTTAGCTCCGCTACACTACATTTTCGTCGCTTAATTGCCATTGGTATTATTCTCATTTTTTTTTTTGCCCGGCAAAGTATTATTCTCATTTTGACATAACAACAGCACCTAATTGCATACTACCTTATTGCTAATTTATAGTTGTGAAGATGAATGGTTTTGCCTGCAAGGCAAGCTTCAGCGCATCAGACTTCTTCTTTGCCGGTCTAGCAATGCCCAAGCCTACCAACAATATGTTGGGTTCGACCGTGACTCCAGCCAATGTGATGCAAATTCCCGGCCTCAACACCCTAGGTGTCTCCATGGCTCGCGTCGACTTTGGCCCCGGCGGCCTTAACCCTCCCCACACCCACCCACGCGCCACCGAGATATTGTTCGTTCTCTACGGAGAATTGGATGTTGGGTTCATTACCACAGCCAATGTGCTTGTTTCCATGACCATCAAACAGGGTGACATATTTACTTTCCCTAAGGGTTTGGTTCACTTCCAAATTAATAATGGAAGTGGACCGGCTGCTGCTATTGCTGCATTCGATAGCCAAAACCCCGGTGTCCAGGTCATTGCCGCCACGTTGTTTGCCGCCATGCCCCCGATATCGGATAGTGTGTTGAGTAAGGCTTTCCAGATATCAAATCAGGAGGTTGATGCAATCAAGTCAAAATTTGCAGGATATCCGTAGAAGGTGCTTTGTGATCTGGGGTGGATATGTTGTTGGTTTTCTTGTTTTTCTTCTTGTTGTTGATTGAAAAAGGATTCATGCGTTTAAAAAAATAAATAGTGGGTTGGAAAGTGAATCTATGTAGTATTTGAGTCCATTTACCTATGTATTCACTTTCATTTCTTTTGTTTACCGAAAAATAAGACGAATGTTTTAAATAATAATAGTATCTGAATACATATCAATGATAGTAGTGTATCACCCCACTTTGTATTTCACAATAAGCCACTTGAATTTTGACATTAGAAGTTTTCTGTGCATGTCCCTATCGTTATTGACTTGGAAATGGTCGGAAATTAATGTCAACTTCATTTTCGTTTTTTGATCTCACACTGAACAAGTTGCAAACATTCCCCAGCCTTCATCTATGTTTCATGGAATCGGGTAGTACATCGGTGTGAGTATGTTTTCAGGTATCAGATTTGTCTGCATGTTATTTCGTAAGAGTTTCATAGAATATACAGACACAACAATATTATATCTCTCAAAATGTTTCGGATACAATGGTGCTCACAAGATAGTCAGAAATGTTGTCCATGATATGAGGGTTTTTTTTTCTTTTTTTTTACAGTAAATTTATTTTTATTAATCTTTTGAAACAAATTACAAAGATTAAATATATGAGGCATCAAAACAGAGCAAGAGTGAACCCACAAAAGAAGACTCCCTCACTCGGATAATCATATGTGGTTTTGATACATAGACATGGGGTAATACAACTAATTCCAATGTACAGACTCGCCCCCTATCTCAAACCCTGCTACAATTGTCGAGTACTTTGTCACCACTCACCAGTATTTATGAAAATTGCCATTATCCCTCCATATACCCTTGCCCAAATAAACAATATGTAAGTAGCCACTCCTACAAAATTACCTCGATCCCCTCCTAAAATGTCCAGCACCACCTAGGACTATATCTCCATACCCCTCCAAAACGCTATCGAACGGGCCGTACGTTAGTAAAAATTATGAAAAACCTGGATTGTAGCATAAAATTGCTCCAAAATTTCTCTATTTTTAGGACTAGATCGAAAATCAACTTGGATGACACTTATAAGGAATCAAATCCAACTAATTTTGAAGCTTGCAGTAGGTGGAATAATTAATTTGTACTAATTAAGATCTCTGCAACAAAATTAAGTAGTAATTAATGAACAAACCATCAATCTGATTAATCCGAAGACACATTCCATTAATTGTAGGTTTATTCTCCGAATCCCTGGTAATACTTTTGAATATCCCACTCCGTGGCATGCATGCTAATTGATCGATTCCAAACTCTGATTCAAACATTAAGAAGAACCGAAAGGAAATGCTAGAATAATTCATGTAACAACTTCTAGCTCCTCCCTCGCTCCCTTTTTGGCAGTGGTGTATCCAGGAATCCAAAACAAGTGGGTCATTTGTTAATTGCAACCTTGAAAAAATTTCTGTGACTAACCAAAATTATTTGACCGTCTAGAACTACACCTAAATAAATTTTTTTTTTTTTTGCTAAGCTACACATAAATAAATATTAGTATGTAATTTTTAAGAAAAACTAAGATAGAAGCTATATGGAAAGAAATTGAAGAGCAGAAAGCTAATTGACTTCATTATAATTTCAAAGAATTACAAAAATTGAAGCTATGAGAATATATGTCCACTTTTATCTCAAAATATTGATGCCTTGTGATATCGGGACGAGTTAAATGATGAGTTGGTAATATTTTGATTCTTGCTGATATCTGTTTGCTGGGAATCTCATGATCTAATGGTCGAGTAGTTTGCTGCATTTGTTGTTATTTGTCCTAAACGGGGCAGTTTAATAAAACTTAAAACTGAAACTGAAAGCTGAAAAATTAAGTACTGAAAACTGAATGTTGCAAATTTTAAGCTGAAAAGTTGTTTAATAAAATATATTAAGTACTGAATTAAAAAATGATGAATTAATTTTATTCCACTTTTTTCTTAATTTACTAACAGTCACAATATACTTCTGGTAACGGTGGAAGAGTGGTGGTGGTGGTGTTGTGGTGGAGGTGGTGATGGTGGTGGAGTAGTGGAGGTGGTAGAGTGGTGGTCGGAGTGGTGGTGTAGTGCTAGTATTGGTCGGGGTGGAGGAGTGGTGTGGTGGAGTGGTGGTGGTGGTGGTGTAGTGGTGGTAATGGTGGTGGAGTGGCAGTGATGGTTGTGATGATGGTGGTGGAGTGGTGGAGGTGGTGAAGTGATGTAGTGATGGCAGTGGTGGTGGTTGTGGTGGAATGGTGGTGAAGTTGGCGGTGGTGATGTGGTGGTGGTGGTGGAGTGGTGTAGGTGGTGGTGGTGAAATGGTGGTAAGAATGGTGGTGGTGGTGGAGGAAGTGGTAATGGTGGAGCTGGTGCTAGTGGCGGTGGAGTGGTGGAGCTAGTGGTGATGATGTGGTGGAGGAGTAATGGTGGTCGTGGAGGTGGTGGTGGTGGTGGTGTAGTGGTGATAATGGTGGTGGTGGAGTGGTGGAGGTGGTGGTAGTGGAGTGGTGGAGGTATTGATGGGAGTGGTTGTGGTGGTAGTATAATGGTTGAATATAAATACATACAAATTCAGCCAGAATTAAGTAGTTCAAAACTACTTAATTTTTTTCAACTTTTTGGCTATATTTTGAGTGGTACCTAATTTGTTAAGCAATATAAGATGTGGTTATCAAACCTACTGAATAACTTATTACTTAATTGATTCAGTTTTAAGTGTTGAATTTAGGTTATCAAACAAGCCCTGAAGGATAAGCTGAAATCTGTAGAGATCTTGCTCAAATCTCCTTTTGAGTTTGATTTCGGAGTTTCTTAGTTGTGTTACTAATGGAGCTGAGCTGAAGGATGATCCGAACGCCGATCTCTTGCTGAAGTTTCCTTGTGTTTGAGTTTATGGTCTAATGAGAATATTGCTACTGAGAAGTCTAGTTCATTTGACTGATTGAGACTCATTCAATCTCCATTGGATGTAATTTTCTTCTCTTTCCTCCTTTTTTGCAGACCTTTACCGTACATCTTTCTCTGTGGTCTGTATTTGATTTTTCTTCGATGTATCCTTTGTCGAGTTCTTAATAAAATTTTATTGTCTATCAAAAAAAAATTACAAAAAAAGCTTGATATTTAGTGTGGGCGCTAGTGTAATTAATCTTATGGCCATAATTAAGATGAATTGCACATGTATTTGGCAATAGTGTAAGCAATAAAAGTATAAGGGGGCACGTCTTTTCTCCCTGCACCTCCTTGAATCGTCTCAACGCCAAGACATATAACATTTGATATTTTTCGGAAAAATACCATGTCCATAACTCTAAAATAATCTAAAATTTCAGAAGGAAAACTTCATTGTCACGATCAACCAAGTTGATGACATTATGTGTGAAATAAATAACAGGAAAATTTGAGTTTCAAGAGAAGCCAGATTCAAATTATAAATCTGTCTGATTAATTGGATTAATTTGACTCCCAAATGGAAAGTCACATATTCAAAACTGAAAGGGTGGCTAAATGTTTAGATATTTAGATATTGCATTATACATTCACGCTTCGAGGTTGCTCATACAGTTTGCTTTGTTTGGATTGTGTTTTGAAAAAAAAATTTCAACTCAAAAAATACTCATTACCTCTACTTTCAATCATTACTCACCTCTATCTCCAATCATTACCTTTACTTTTAATCATTACCCTCATTTCTCTCTTCACTCAAAATCCTATGAAATTTCTCAAAAAATTCTCAAAAACTCATCTAAACATAGCATTAGCTATTGTGAATTCAAGGACAGGTGTAAAAATATGCATTAATTAGTGAGGCTACACAAAGTACTACTTCCTCCGTTTCAAAATGATTGACATTTTTGAGACTCTGTGACATTTTAAAATACTTATAACATTCATTTTATGAAGTTTTATATGATTTTGAAAATTTTATTTAATACAACTCATTAAATCTATCAAATAAGATCCATATTGCATATTTTTTAACACTCATATTGAAAGATATATGCAATTGAAAATGATACGGTTTCTCAAAAAAGTCACTCATTTTGGAATGAAGGGACTATTAAAACTTACCCCATTCTTTCTTAAAATGATACAATTTTTTGCAGGTAAAATATATTGGTGACTATATATATGTAACTTTAACTTATAATTAACAGAAACACATATGTTCGTTCAAAATAATCGTTTGAAAATTTAGCACTCTAAAAATATGAATTGACAAATATCTGAATAAAGAAAATTTAGAGTAATTTTAGTGATACAAGGTCATAAAGTTTTTGGTATAGTAAAAATATATAAATTATTAGCTCCATTTACAAAATCGATTGGGGGCCACGCCCGACGGGACCCACATAGGTTTGTCCCACAATTACTTGGTCATATTTTCAAATATTAATTGGGATGATGCCCTTGGCATCCTCACCGAGGGAAAAGAGTTGAGTTTAAATAAAAAGTCAAATTTCAATAAAATACCAAAACAAAGTAGAAGTCAATGTTTATTTTTTTTTCTTTTTTTTTTTGGTGTAACGAAGTCAATGGTTTTTTTTAAAATTTAAAATTTTAATTTTTTTTGGTGCAACAAAGTCAATGTTTATTATTGCAACTTTACGCTCTCTCTTCGATCTCTCTACTTTCTCTCTCAGGATTTTGAGGTAGCCACAAGAATTGTTGATAAGGAGAATAAAATATGAAAATATTAAAAGAGAGTAAACTCTCAAATCTGAAGCCAAAAATGATCGCTGGGCCAACCCTAAGATCTGGGATATTTTTGTCACTATATTGTCTAATTAACCAGAAATATACCCAAAAACCTAACAATTAAACATAGAATAATTAGAAGACAGATCATATATCCTAGCAAGTTGGAAATGGTACAAGGTTAGTGATGGTTTAGTTTTCTTAGACAAGTTCAATGACTATATATAGTAGTACAATCTTTGAGCGGGTCCTACGGGCTCGTGCCTTCAATAGAAAGTTTTTTAGTAATATAATTAAAAGCCAATTGCTTTTAAAGTTAATAATATTTGTGCAAAAGATGGCTCACAATAGTATAATTAAATTTAGCTACATCCTTAGAAATAATCAAATTTTAGGTTTTGGATAACCAAAACTAGTAACATTTTTCAATAATCAAAATTTATCAACCTCACATCACATAAGTTAACTAGTTCTAAAATTTGTATACACGCTTGTTTCAATTGGTATTTTCTTTTTATCTTTTTCGTCTACTCTATATCTTCTTCACTTTTTTTTTTTTTGATCGGCAATAGAATTTTATTAAGAAACTCGACAAAAGGTACATCGAGAAAAGACCAAATACAGACCAAGAAGAAGAGGTACTATATAGTCCTAAAGAAAAGAAAAGAAAAGAAAACTACATTCAATGCGCATTGAATGATTTCAAATATTCAAATTAGGCACTCAGTAACATCCTAAGCAGATCATAGACTCAAAAAGGTCTTCCACACTAGTTCGGTAGATATCAGCTCCACAACCAGTTCATTTCCTTTAGCAATATTGCAGCAAAAACAGCCCCAGTTGATCATGAATCCCAGCAACTGCATTCATCTCAGTTCCATTAGCAGCAAATGCACCAAGGCATTTCATTTAGACGAGTAATCCCAGTAGACTGATTTTTAACTCGATTCATCAATATTGCATCAATAGATTAGCTCATTATCCAGCCATCTCGAACAGCAACAGAAGCATCAGCAGTTGAAAAATGACTAACCGTGCTAACTTCCAAAAACTTTCCCATCATTGGGAATTATAAGGAGAGAAAAGCCCACTCTTGCAGCAAACAGCTTTGCCTTACTTCAGAGAAAGCCCAAACTTGTCTGATACTCTTAGCCCTCCAAATCAGAGTTGAAAGAGTATTGGATATTCAAAAAACATCTTCATGTCTTCTTGTCCATAAACATCAGCTCTCATTAATCTCATATGTCCTCCATAGCATTTAGGAATGAAGGAGAGGACTATCCTTCCAAACCAGAAGACCTCTAATCCTTCCAACACTACCTTAAAGGAGTACATAACAGCCGTAAATTCCTTCCAAAGACCATAGTGATCAAGCACACAACACCTCACCTTAGCATCATGAAACAGTTGAGACAATAATTAGCAGCAGGGCATAGAACAGTTATAGTATGAGATAAAGCCTCTAAGCCCTCCTACAAAACTTTGGAGTTGGTAAAGGATAGAGCACCCACAAAATCCAGAGAACATCTATTATTCTCTATTATTCAGAGCAAACCTCTTAGCCCCCCAAAGACTTTGGGGTTGAAAGGGAATAAAACAGTAACAATTTCCATGGGAGGTCACATCCAGTCAGAGAAACCAAAGCTTCAACATATAAGAAGATAGCAACAGCAGTTACTTCACCCAAATTGCCATCCTCGTTTTAACCAAATCCGTAATCTTTTCCAACCCCCATCGCCAGCACCTTCAAGCTTGACCATTGTGATACAATCTAATCTGGATTTCTATCCTTAATTATTCATGACACAAATCACTTCTTAACTGAGCTCCCCATACCCCTTATATTCCATGATATTATCTTCATCCTATGCATGAGAAAGTTTATTGAAAGCATTGTTGTTCTTCTGGAGTAAGAAATAATTTTTGGCATCATATTCAATCATCTTCTTCATTTTCAAAATATCAGAGTGCGCAAAATCGATTTCCAGAGTGTTACCTGCTGCAACGATCGTTTGAAGTTCTTCAGAGGTCATATCCTGCTCCTGTCCCTCTGAAAATGAATCTGAAACATACTCATCATTATTACCCTCATAGCTTTGGCGATCAAATCATACAGCTTGCGTCTTCGAGCTTTTCTTGATCCTTTCTTATTATCTCTTGCTCGAAAGTCCACGTGTAAGTTGATTCCTTGTATTTGGGAGGCACGAACATTGGAATCAATCTCCACCGGGCTATTCACAACCAAAGCGGTTGTTTCAATCTCCTGTGGAATCAATCTCCACCGGTTGTTTCTATATCTTCTTCACTTCACTCGATCTCAAACTATTTCTCTTTCTTTCCTTCCAAAAGTGAAGCTCATATCTTTCGATTATCTTCAATTCAACTCATCGTCGCCAGATTAATGTATTTCACTATTCTTTCCCATTTTTATTTTCTCCCCCAAAAAAATTCATAATAGGAGGAAAGGAGGTGACCGATTTTTTTCCCCAAAATTGAGGGAGAGAATCGATATATTTTTTCTCAAAAAAACGTAAATGGAGGAAAGTGAATAACAAAAAACAGAAACGTAAATGGAGAAGAGAGAGAGAGAGAGAGTGTGTGTGTGTGTGTGTGTGAAATTGTTGTGGACCCCTTATTATGGTTATGGACATAGAAGTGACCATTGTGAACATCAACATTGTTAAACTTAGCAATCTCTTAAATGAATAATCAAAAGCTGATGTGTCAACTTTTAGTTATCCATTTTTGATTATACCAATGTGGATCTTGTTAATGGAAACAAGGAATTGAGACCCTTAGACAGTCCTAAAGGACTGGGTCATCGTAAATGGCACACCCATATTAGTTAAATGATAAGTCCACAAATTTTTTAATTTTCAGGAACCGGTCAGTAGGGTGGAATGATAATGATTATTATAGTCCACAAATTTTTTTATCAAACACCGTATTTATGATCCTGTTTGATATATATATAGAAATCTTCCAGTAATGATTTTAAAATAAGGTCCTTATATGCGGACCTCCCTATTTCTCGCCTTTTCCGATCTTATTTTGATGATTTGAGCCGTTCAATATGATCAGAACGTGATTTTATGGGTACCTGCGTGAAATTGTCAAAAAAAATGACCGGAATGGGCTTGATTTGAGCATTTTTTTTGAACCGTTTAACAAAAACTTTTTTGGAATTGTTTAGATGAAGCCCTTCCGGATCATTTTTTTTTATGATTTCTCGCGGGGACTCTTAAAACCATATTCTCATTACATTGAACGGCTCGAATCATCGAAATCCGATCGGGATCAATGAGGTCCTTATAAGAAGGGAACCCTCTCTCTCTCTCTCTCTCTCTCTCTCTCACAAAACGAGGTATTCCTATTTAAGAAATTATCCCCTGCATTTCTAGAGGAAGAGACGCGTGGGAAAGAGTCAAAATGGGAACAATTATCCCTTGTATCACTTAATAACATTTGAGACATCTCTACTTATTTTTTTTATCAGCAAAGAAAGATTTTCATATTACTAATAAAAATGATACAAAACAGAAACTTTATAGTGATACACCAAAGAGTATCATTGCCAAACGGTAGTACCTCACCTATCACTGCCAATTGATTTTGAGGTGGATATAAAGTTTTCACATAGTATCAGAACGAGGCTCATTCCACCCCACATTATAAAAATTTATAATCCAAATCCCATGATAACAGATTAGCAAAAAAGTTACATGATGATAGGACCTAAAAAGTGGCCACACGTGACAAATCTCAAAACGCAGCTGCACATGAGGGGGGATGTTGAGGAAAATAGAGTTACACATTGCTTGGGAGTAGAATGAGTGATTGCATAATAAAATTTGGAATCTCTCCACTTATTGTCAATTAGATTTGAGAGCGATATAAAGTTTCCACAACGTGGGAAGGAGTCGAGATCTAATTCCAAACAGATATCCATTGCATGCTTTTTCAAGCATATAAATCAATTGACAGTGGGGCTTCTTTGTAGAGGATAAATCCATTCAGGACAAAGGGCGAAATCCTTGTAATGAGGAAATCTGTGATTGGGTTTGGATAGTGCATGCATCCAGCAACATTGCTGAAGCAGAGGAATCAACGAGAACTTGAAACAAACCATTGGATTACAAATAGTTTGGTCTTTTTGTTGAGAGTATTACTTGTTACAAGAGAAAATGGTAAAGCTTTGGACAATTTTTTCGGATTGCATGTGATTGCTTGAACAAATTTTTTATTTCAAATATCCTATTGATTTATGGGGAGGTGGAATTGTATATGTTCAGAAAACAGATATCAGACTCTTTCCAACGCGTTTTTTCCTCTCGCAATCCAAAGTATAATCTTCCAAATAAGAATATACCAAATCAGCTATACTAGCATAATTTGTGGCTTTTTAATGTTAATTAATAGTGCTTAAAACTTGATGGGGTCTACAAGTTATAAACAATCAATAAAAAAGAAGGGTAACGTTTTTTCTCGTCTTGTGAGGGTGGGCAAAACTAGACTCTTAATTTTCTACTCGACAACAAAACCATAACGGTGCTAAACAGATGTCAGAAGACAATGTCCAAGACAGTTAAAAAAATAAAAGAAGACAATGTCCAAGAAAGGACAGAAAATTAGTTTTTACAGTTCTTTGTGGGGGCGGGGGCTTATGGGGCCCCTCTCTCTCTCTCTAACTAGAAGACGTCTCTCTCTGAAGACCTCTGCCTATAAGTAAGGCACCCCACCTTTCTTGTTCCCAGTATCCAAATCCCGACTTTTCTCTCTTGTTATTACTCCTCTAGCTTTACCAAGCTCTGATTTGCTTAACATTTTAGAAACACAACACATTTCTGATACACCTTCCAGCCATGGATGCTGCTGCTGGAAAACTCTCAGTGCTGGTCATTATGGTGCTAGTAATAGCCACCATTTCCAACTCTGTTTCTGCAGATCCGGATATGCTCCAAGACGTTTGTGTTGCTGATCTCAATAATGGTATATTTATTTTTTCCAGTATAGCATTAATGCTACAAACACACCTTAATTTAACACACATCTCCGAACATAGCCGTATACTTGCACATGGATTTTTAAACATATCTAATGATTTCGGGCACATTTGTTTTCTAAATTGTGCTTTAAATGCATATTCCCAGAGTTTTGTTGTCAAAAACACGTTTCTGATTTTGCTCGTACTAATGATTCAACAACATTATTGAATTTGTGTGTGTATGTGAATAGTGTGTTGAATCCGACCCGATTTTTTTTGAATACTACGCACCCGTAATTTTCTTCCCTTAAACTACATATAATCCAATGTGGCACAAGAAAATAAACTTTGGTTGGACAGTGTGGGACCCACAATTAATTTGGAGATCCACATAAATCAGATTTATGAGGCGTTTATGGGTTCCAGATATGGGACGCTAACATTTCTCTATAGGAAAAAGTATTTGTTGTAGTATATGTTTTTGTATTGTAGCATAATACACTTTATGATGGAATAATTTTGAAAAAAGTTAAAATTATAACAAAGTACTAGTTTCGAATAATTATAAATAATGTGTGTGCCCGAAACCTCTGTTAGCTCCGCTACACTACATTTTCGTCGCTTAATTGCCATTGGTATTATTCTCATTTTGACATAACAACAGCACCTAATTGCATACTACCTTATTGCTAATTTATAGTTGTGAAGATGAATGGTTTTGCCTGCAAGGCAAGCTTCAGCGCATCAGATTTCTTCTTTGCCGGTCTAGCAATGCCCAAGCCTACCAACAATATGTTGGGTTCGACCGTGACTCCAGCCAATGTGATGCAAATTCCCGGCCTCAACACCCTAGGTGTCTCCATGGCTCGCGTCGACTTTGGCCCCGGCGGCCTTAACCCTCCCCACACCCACCCACGCGCCACCGAGATATTGTTCGTTCTCTACGGAGAATTGGATGTTGGGTTCATTACCACAGCCAATGTGCTTGTTTCCATGACCATCAAACAGGGTGACATATTTACTTTCCCTAAGGGTTTGGTTCACTTCCAAATTAATAATGGAAGTGGACCGGCTGCTGCTATTGCTGCATTCGACAGCCAAAACCCCGGTGTCCAGGTCATTGCCGCCACGTTGTTTGCCGCCATGCCCCCGGTATCGGATAGTGTGTTGAGTAAGGCTTTCCAGATATCAAATCAGGAGGTTGATGCAATCAAGTCAAAATTTGCAGGATATCCGTAGAAGGTGCTTTGTGATCTGGGGTGGATATGTTGTTGGTTTTCTTGTTTTTCTTCTTGTTGTTGATTGAAAAAGGATTCATGCGTTTAAAAAAATAAATAGTGGGTTGGAAAGTGAATCTATGTAGTATTTGAGTCCATTTACCTATGTATTCACTTTCATTTCTTTTGTTTACCGAAAAATAAGATAATGTTTTAAATAATAGTAGTATCTGAATACATATCAATGATAGTAGTGTATCACCCCACTTTGTATTTCACAATAAGCCACGTGAATTTTGACATTAGAAGTTTTCTGTGCATGTCCCTATCGTTATTGACTTGGAAATGGTCGGAAATTAATGTCAACTTCATTTTCGTTTTTTGATCTCACACTGAACAAGTTGCAAACATTCCCCAGCCTTCATCTATGTTTCATGGAATCGGGTAGTACATCGGTGTGAGTATGTTTTCAGGTATCAGATTTGTCTGCATGTTATTTCGTAAGAGTTTCATAGAATATACAGACACAACAATATTATATCTCTCTAAATGTTTCGGATACAATGGTGCTCACAAGATAGTCAGAAATGTTGTCCATGATATGAGGGTTTTTTTTCTTTTTTTTTACAGTAAATTTATTTTTATTAATCTTTTGAAACAAATTACAAAGATTAAATATATGAGGCATCAAAACAGAGCAAGAGTGAACCCACAAAAGAAGACTCCCTCACTCGGATAATCATATGTGGTTTTGATACATAGACATGTGGTAATACAACTAATTCCAATGTACAGAGTCGCCCCCTATCTCAAACCCTGCTACAATTGTCGAGTACTTTGTCACCACTCACCAGTATTTATGAAAATTGCCATTATCCCTCCATATACCCTTGCCCAAATAAACAATATGTAAGTAGTCACTCCTACAAAATTACCTCGATCCCCTCCTAAAATGTCCAGCACCACCTAGGACTACATCTCCATACCCCTCCAAAACGCTATCGAACGGGCCGTACGTTAGTAAAAATTATGAAAAACCTGGATTGTAGCATAAAATTGCTCCAAAATTTCTCTATTTTTAGGACTAGATCGAAAATCAACTTGGATGACACTTATAAGGAATCAAATCCAACTAATTTTGAAGCTTGCAGTAGGTGGAATAATTAATTTGTACTAATTAAGATCTCTGCAACAAAATTAAGTAGTAATTAATGAACAAACCATCAATCTGATTAATCCGAAGACACATTCCATTAATTGTAGGTTTATTCTCCGAATCCCTGGTAATACTTTTGAATATCCCACTCCGTGGCATGCATGCTAATTGATCGATTCCAAACTCTGATTCAAACATTAAGAAGAACCGAAAGGAAATGCTAGAATAATTCATGTAACAACTTCTAGCTCCTCCCTCGCTCCCTTTTTGGCAGTGGTGTATCCAGGAATCCAAAACAAGTGAGTCATTTGTTAATTGCAACCTTGAAAAAATTTCTGTGACTAACCAAAATTATTTGACCGTCTAGAACTACACCTAAATAAATTTTTTTTTTTTGCTAAGCTACACATAAATAAATATTAGTATGTAATTTTTAAGAAAAACTAAGATAGAAGCTATATGGAAAGAAATTGAAGAGCAGAAAGCTAATTGACTTCATTATAATTTCAAAGAATTACAAAAATTGAAGCTATGAGAATATATGTCCACTTTTATCTCAAAATATTGATGCCTTGTGATATCGGGACGAGTTAAATGATGAGTTGGTAATATTTTGATTCTTGCTGATATCTGTTTGCTGGGAATCTCATGATCTAATGGTCGAGTAGTTTGCTGCATTTGTTGTTATTTGTCCTAAACGGGGCTGTTTAATAAAACTTAAAACTGAAACTGAAAGCTGAAAAATTAAGTACTGAAAACTGAATGTTGCAAATTTTAAGCTGAAAAGTTGTTTAATAAAATATATTAAGTACTGAATTAAAAAATGATGAATTAATTTTATTCCAATTTTTTCTTAATTTACTAACAGTCACAATATACTTCTGGTAACGGTGGAGGAGTGGTGGTGGTGGTGTTGTGGTGGAGGTGGTGATGGTGGTGGAGTAGTGGAGGTGGTAGAGTGGTGGTCGGAGTGGTGGTGTAGTGCTAGTATTGGTCGGGGTGGAGGAGTGGTGTGGTGGAGTGGTGGTGGTGGTGGTGTAGTGGTGGTAATGGTGGTGGAGTGGCAGTGATGGTTGTGATGATGGTGGTGGAGTGGTGGAGGTGGTGAAGTGATGTAGTGATGGCAGTGGTGGTGGTTGTGGTGGAATGGTGGTGAAGTTGGCGGTGGTGATGTGGTGGTGGTGGTGGAGTGGTGTAGGTGGTGGTGGTGAAATGGTGGTAAGAATGGTGGTGGTGGTGGAGGAAGTGGTAATGGTGGAGCTGGTGCTAGTGGCGGTGGAGTGGTGGAGCTAGTGGTGATGATGTGGTGGAGGAGTAATGGTGGTCGTGGAGGTGGTGGTGGTGGTGGTGTAGTGGTGATAATGGTGGTGGTGGAGTGGTGGAGGTGGTGGTAGTGGAGTGGTGGAGGTATTGATAGGAGTGGTTGTGGTGGTAGTATAATGGTTGAATATAAATACATACAAATTCAGCCAGAATTAAGTAGTTCAAAACTACTTAATTTTTTTCAACTTTTTGGCTATATTTTGAGTGGTACTTAATTTGTTAAGCAATGTAAGATGTGGTTATCAAACCTACTGAATAACTTATTACTTAATTGATTCAGTTTTAAGTGTTGAATTTAGGTTATCAAACAAGCCCTGAAGGATAAGCTGAAATCTGTAGAGATCTTGCTCAAATCTCCTTTTGAGTTTGATTTCGGAGTTTCTTAGTTGTGTTACTAATGGAGCTGAGCTGAAGGATGATCCAAACGCCGATCTCTTGCTGAAGTTTCCTTGTGTTTGAGTTTATGGTCTAATGAGAATATTGCTACTGAGAAGTCTAGTTCATTTGACTGATTGAGACTCATTCAATCTCCATTGGATGTAATTTTCTTCTCTTTCCTCCTCTTTTGCAGACCTTTACCGTACATCTTTCTCTGTGGTCTGTATTTGATTTTTCTTCGATGTATTCTTTGTCGAGTTCTTAATAAAATTTTATTGCCTATCAAAAAAAAATTACAAAAAAAGCTTGATATTTAGTGTGGGCGCTAGTGTAATTAATCTTATGGCCATAATTAAGATGAATTGCACATGTATTTGGCAATAGTGTAAGCAACAAAAGTATAAGGGCGTCTTTTCTCCCTGCACCTCCTTGAATCGTCTCAACGCCAAGACATATAACATTTGATATTTTTCGGAAAAATACCATGTCCATAACTCTAAAATAATCTAAAATTTCAGAAGGAAAACTTCATTGTCACGATCAACCAAGTTGATGACATTATGTGTGAAATAAATAACAGGAAAATTTGAGTTTCAAGAGAAGCCAGATTCAAATTATAAATCTGTCTGATTAATTGGATTAATTTGACTCCCAAATGGAAAGTCACATATTCAAAACTAAAAGGGTGGCTAAATGTTTAGATATTTAGATATTGCATTATACATTCACGCTTCGAGGTTGCTCATACAGTTTGCTTTGTTTGGATTGTGTTTTGAAAAAAAAATTTCAACTCAAAAAATACTCATTACCTCTACTTTCAATCATTACTCACCTCTATCTCCAATCATTACCTTTACTTTTAATCATTACCCTCATTTCTCTCTTCACTCAAAATCCTATGAAATTTCTCAAAAAATTCTCAAAAACTCATCTAAACATAGCATTAGCTATTGTGAATTCAAGGACAGGTTTAAAAATATGCATTAATTAGTGAGGCTACACAAAGTACTACTTCCTCCGTTTCAAAATGAGTGACATTTTTGAGACTCTGTGACATTTTAAAATACTTATAACATTCATTTTATGAAGTTTTATATGATTTTGAAAATTTTATTTAATACAACTCATTAAATCTATCAAATAAGATCCATATTGCATATTTTTTAACACTCATATTGAAAGATATATGCAATTGAAAATGATACGGTTTCTCAAAAAAGTCACTCATTTTGGAACGAAGGGACTATTAAAACTTACCCCATTCTTTCTTAAAATGATACAATTTTTTGCAGGTAAAATATATTGGTGACTATATATATGTAACTTTAACTTATAATTAACAGAAACACATATGTTCGTTCAAAATAATCGTTTGAAAATTTAGCACTCTAAAAATATGAATTGACAAATATCTGAATAAAGAAAATTTAGAGTAATTTTAGTGATACAAGGTCATAAAGTTTTTGGTATAGTAAAAATATATAAATTATTAGCTCCATTTACAAAATCGATTGGGGACCACGCCCGACGGGACCCACATAGGTTTGTCCCACAATTACTTGGTCATATTTTCAAATATTAATTGGGATGATGCCCTTGGCATCCTCACCGAGGGAAAAGAGTTGAGTTTAAATAAAAAGTCAAATTTCAATAAAATACCAAAACAAAGTAGAAGTCAATGTTTATTTTTTTTTCTTTTTTTTTTTGGTGTAACGAAGTCAATGGTTTTTTTTAAAATTTAAAATTTTAATTTTTTTTGGTGCAACAAAGTCAATGTTTATTATTGCAACTTTACGCTCTCTCTTCGATCTCTCTACTTTCTCTCTCAGGATTTTGAGGTAGCCACAAGAATTGTTGATAAGGAGAATAAAATATGAAAATATTAAAAGAGAGTAAACTCTCAAATCTGAAGCCAAAAATGATCGCTGGGCCAACCCTAAGATCTGGGATATTTTTGTCACTATATTGTCTAATTAACCAGAAATATACCCAAAAACCTAACAATTAAACATAGAATAATTAGAAGACAGATCATATATCCTAGCAAGTTGGAAATGGTACAAGGTTAGTGATGGTTTAGTTTTCTTAGACAAGTTCAATGACTATATATAGTAGTACAATCTTTGAGCGGGTCCTACGGGCTCGTGCCTTCAATAGAAAGTTTTTTAGTAATATAATTAAAAGCCAATTGCTTTTAAAGTTAATAATATTTGTGCAAAAGATGGCTCACAATAGTATAATTAAATTTAGCTACATCCTTAGAAATAATCAAATTTTAGGTTTTGGATAACCAAAACTAGTAACATTTTTCAATAATCAAAATTTATCAACCTCACATCACATAAGTTAATTAGTTCTAAAATTTGTATACACGCTTGTTTCAATTGGTATTTTCTTTTTATCTTTTTCGTCTACTCTATATCTTCTTCACTTTTTTTTTTTTTTGATCGGCAATAGAATTTTATTAAGAAACTCGACAAAAGGTACATCGAGAAAAGACCAAATACAGACCAAGAAGAAGAGGTACTATATAGTCCTAAAGAAAAGAAAAGAAAAGAAAACTACATTCAATGCGCATTGAATGATTTCAAATATTCAAATTAGGCACTCAGTAACATCCTAAGCAGATCATAGACTCAAAAAGGTCTTCCACACTAGTTCGGTAGATATCAGCTCCACAACCAGTTCATTTCCTTTAGCAATATTGCAGCAAAAACAGCCCCAGTTGATCATGAATCCCAGCAACTGCATTCATCTCAGTTCCATTAGCAGCAAATGCACCAAGGCATTTCATTTAGACGAGTAATCCCAGTAGACTGATTTTTAACTCGATTCATCAATATTGCATCAATAGATTAGCTCATTATCCAGCCATCTCGAACAGCAACAGAAGCATCAGCAGTTGAAAAATGACTAACCGTGCTAACTTCCAAAAACTTTCCCATCATTGGGAATTATAAGGAGAGAAAAGCCCACTCTTGCAGCAAACAGCTTTGCCTTACTTCAGAGAAAGCCCAAACTTGTCTGATACTCTTAGCCCTCCAAATCAGAGTTGAAAGAGTATTGGATATTCAAAAAAACATCTTCATGTCTTCTTGTCCATAAACATCAGCTCTCATTAATCTCATATGTCCTCCATAGCATTTAGGAATGAAGGAGAGGACTATCCTTCCAAACCAGAAGACCTCTAATCCTTCCAACACTACCTTAAAGGAGTACATAACAGCCGTAAATTCCTTCCAAAGACCATAGTGATCAAGCACACAACACCTCACCTTAGCATCATGAAACAGTTGAGACAATAATTAGCAGCAGGGCATAGAACAGTTATAGTATGAGATAAAGCCTCTAAGCCCTCCTACAAAACTTTGGAGTTGGTAAAGGATAGAGCACCCACAAAATCCAGAGAACATCTATTATTCTCTATTATTCAGAGCAAACCTCTTAGCCCCCCCAAAGACTTTGGGGTTGAAAGGGAATAAAACAGTAACAATTTCCATGGGAGGTCACATCCAGTCAGAGAAACCAAAGCTTCAACATATAAGAAGATAGCAACAGCAGTTACTTCACCCAAATTGCCATCCTCGTTTTAACCAAATCCGTAATCTTTTCCAACCCCCATCGCCAGCACCTTCAAGCTTGACCATTGTGATACAATCTAATCTGGATTTCTATCCTTAATTATTCATGACACAAATCACTTCTTAATTGAGCTCCCCATACCCGTTATATTCCATGATATTATCTTCATCCTATGCATGAGAAAGTTTATTGAAAGCATTGTTGTTCTTCTGGAGTAAGAAATAATTTTTGGCATCATATTCAATCATCTTCTTCATTTTCAAAATATCAGAGTGCGCAAAATCGATTTCCAGAGTGTTACCTGCTGCAACGATCGTTTGAAGTTCTTCAGAGGTCATATCCTGCTCCTGTCCCTCTGAAAATGAATCGGAAACATACTCATCATTATTACCCTCATAGCTTTGGCGATCAAATCATACAGCTTGCGTATTCGAGCTTTTCTTGATCCTTTCTTATTATCTCTTGCTCGAAAGTCCACGTGTAAGTTGATTCCTTGTATTTGGGAGGCACGAACATTGGAATCAATCTCCACCGGGCTATTCACAACCAAAGCGGTTGTTTCAATCTCCTGTGGAATCAATCTCCACCGGTTGTTTCTATATATATCTTCTTCACTTCACTCGATCTCAAACTATTTCTCTTTCTTTCCCTCCAAAAGTGAAGCTCATATCTTTCGATTATCTTCAATTCAACTCATCGTCGCCAGATTAATGTATTTCACTATTCTTTCCCATTTTTATTCTCTCCCAAAAAAAATCATAATAGGAGGAAAGGAGGTGACCGATTATTTTCCCCAAAATTGAGGGAGAGAATCGATATATTTTTTCTCAAAAAAACGTAAATGGAGGAAAGTGAATAACAAAAAACAGAAACGTAAATGGAGAAGAGAGAGAGAGAGAGAGAGAGAGAGAGTGTGTGTGTGTGTGTGTGTGTGAAATTGTTGTGGACCCCTTATTATGGTTATGGACATAGAAGTGACCATTGTGAACATCAACATTGTTAAACTTAGCAATCTCTTAAATGAATAATCAAAAGCTGATGTGTCAACTTTTAGTTATCCATTTTTGATTATACCAATGTGGATCTTGTTAATGGAAACAAGGAATTGAGACCCTTAGACAGTCCTAAAGGACTGGGTCATCGTAAATGGCACACCCATATTAGTTAAATGATAAGTCCACAAATTTTTTAATTTTCAGGAACCGGTCAGTAGGGTGGAATGATAATGATTATTATAGTCCACAAATTTTTTTATCAAACACCGTATTTATGATCCTGTTTGATATATATATAGAAATCTTCCGGTAATGATTTTAAAATAAGGTGCTTATATGCGGACCTCCCTATTTCTCGCCTTTTCCGATCTTATTTTGATGATTTGAGCCGTTCAATATGATCAGAACGTGATTTTATGGGTACCTGCGTGAAATTGTCAAAAAAAATGACCGGAAAGGGCTTGATTTGAGCATTTTTTTTTGAACCGTTTAACAAAAACTTGTTTGGAATTGTTCAGATGAAGCCCTTGCGGATCATTTTTTTATGATTTCTCGCGGGAACTCTTAAAACCACGTTCTCATTACATTGAGCGGCTCGAATCATCGAAATCCGATCGGGATCAATGAGGTCCTTATAAGAAGGGAACTCTTTCCTCTCTCTCTCTCTCTCTCACAAAACGAGGTATTCCTATTTAAGAAATTATCCCCTGCATTTCTAGAGGAAGAGACGCGTGGGAAAGAGTCAAAATGGGAACAATTATCCCTTGTATCACTTAATAACATTTGAGACATCTCTACTTATTTTTTTTATCAGCAAAGAAAGATTTTCATATTACTAATAAAAATGATACAAAACAGAAACTTTATAGTGATACACCAAAGATGAAGCCCTTCCGGATCATTTTTTTTTATGATTTCTCGCGGGGACTCTTAAAACCACGTTCTCATTACATTGAGCGGCTCGAATCATCGAAATCCGATCGGGATCAATGAGGTCCTTATAAGAAGGGAACCCTCTCTCTCTCTCTCTCTCTCTCTCTCTCACAAAACGAGGTATTCCTATTTAAGAAATTATCCCCTGCATTTCTAGAGGAAGAGACGCGTGGGAAAGAGTCAAAATGGGAACAATTATCCCTTGTATCACTTAATAACATTTGAGACATCTCTACTTATTTTTTTTATCAGCAAAGAAAGATTTTCATATTACTAATAAAAATGATACAAAACAGAAACTTTATAGTGATACACCAAAGAGTATCATTGCCAAACGGTAGTACCTCACCTATCACTGCCAATTGATTTTGAGGTGGATATAAAGTTTTCACATAGTATCAGAACGAGGCTCATTCCACCCCACATTATAAAAATTTATAATCCAAATCCCATGATAACAGATTAGCAAAAAAGTTACATGATGATAGGACCTAAAAAGTGGCCACACGTGACAAATCTCAAAACGCAGCTGCACATGAGGGGGGATGTTGAGGAAAATAGAGTTACACATTGCTTGGGAGTAGAATGAGTGATTGCATAATAAAATTTGGAATCTCTCCACTTATTGTCAATTAGATTTGAGAGCGATATAAAGTTTCCACAACGTGGGAAGGAGTCGAGATCTAATTCCAAACAGATATCCATTGCATGCTTTTTCAAGCATATAAATCAATTGACAGTGGGGCTTCTTTGTAGAGGATAAATCCATTGAGGACAAAGGGCGAAATCCTTGTAATGAGGAAATCTGTGATTGGGTTTGGATAGTGCATGCATCCAGCAACATTGCTGAAGCAGAGGAATCAACGAGAACTTGAAACAAACCATTGGATTACAAATAGTTTGGTCTTTTTGTTGAGAGTATTACTTGTTACAAGAGAAAATGGTAAAGCTTTGGACAATTTTTTCGGATTGCATGTGATTGCTTGAACAAATTTTTTATTTCAAATATCCTATTGATTTATGGGGAGGTGGAATTGTATATGTTCAGAAAACAGATATCAGACTCTTTCCAACTCGTTTTTTCCTCTCGCAATCCAAAGTATAATCTTCCAAATAAGAATATACCGAATCAGCTATACTAGCATAATTTGTGGCTTTTTAATGTTAATTAATAGTGCTTAAAACTTGATGGGGTCTACAAGTTATAAACAATCAATAAAAAAGAAGGGTAACGTTTTTTCCCGTCTTGTGAGGGTGAGCAAAACTAGACTCTTAATTTTCTACTCGACAACAAAACCATGACGGTGCTAAACAGATGTCAGAAGACAATGTCCAAGACAGTTAAAAAAATAAAAGAAGACAATGTCCAAGAAAGGACAGAAAATTAGTTTTTACAGTTCTTTGTGGGGGCGGGGGCTTATGGGGCCCCTCTCTCTCTCTCTAACTAGAAGACGTCTCTCTCTGAAGACCTCGGCCTATAAGTAAGGCACCCCACCTTTCTTGTTCCCAGTATCCAAATCCCGACTTTTCTCTCTTGTTATTACTCCTCTAGCTTTACCAAGCTCTGATTTGCCTAACATTTTAGAAACACAACACATTTCTGATACACCTTCCAGCCATGGATGCTGCTGCTGGAAAACTCTCAGTGCTGGTCATTATGGTGCTAGTAATAGCCACCATTTCCAACTCTGTTTCTGCAGATCCGGATATGCTCCAAGACGTTTGTGTTGCTGATCTCAATAATGGTATATTTATTTTTTCCAGTATAGCATTAATGCTACAAACACACCTTAATTTAACACACAACTCCGAACATAGCCGTATACTTGCACATGGATTTTTAAACATATCTAATGATTTCGGGCACATTTGTTTTCTAAATTGTGCTTTAAATGCATATTCCCAGAGTTTTGTTGTCAAAAACACGTTTCTGATTTTGCTCGTACTAATGATTCAACAACATTATTGAATTTGTGTGTGTATGTGAATAGTGTGTTGAATCCGACCCGATTTTTTTTGAATACTACGCACCCGTAATTTTCTTCCCTTAAACTACATATAATCCAATGTGGCACAAGAAAATAAACTTTGGTTGGACAGTGTGGGACCCACAATTAATTTGGAGATCCACATAAATCAGATTTATGAGGCGTGTATGGGTTCCAGATATGGGACGCTAACATTTCTCTATAGGAAAAAGTATTTGTTGTAGTATATGTTTTTGTATTGTAGCATAATACACTTTATGATGGCAGAATTTTGAAAAAAGTTAAAATTATAACAAAGTACTAGTTTCAAATAATTATAAATAATGTGTGTGCCCGAAACCTCTGTTAGCTCCGCTACACTACATTTTCGTCGCTTAATTGCCATTGGTATTATTCTCATTTTGACATAACAACAGCACCTAATTGCATACTACCTTATTGCTAATTTATAGTTGTGAAGATGAATGGTTTTGCCTGCAAGGCAAGCTTCAGCGCATCAGATTTCTTCTTTGTCGGTCTAGCAATGCCCAAGCCTACCAACAATATGTTGGGTTCGACCGTGACTCCAGCCAATGTGATGCAAATTCCCGGCCTCAACACCCTAGGTGTCTCCATGGCTCGCGTCGACTTTGGCCCCGGCGGCCTTAACCCTCCCCACACCCACCCACGCGCCACCGAGATATTGTTCGTTCTCTACGGAGAATTGGATGTTGGGTTCATTACCACAGTCAATGTGTTTGTTTCCATGACCATCAAACAGGGTGACATATTTACTTTCCCTAAGGGTTTGGTTCACTTCCAAATTAATAATGGAAGTGGACCGGCTGCTGCTATTGCTGCATTCGACAGCCAAAACCCCGGTGTCCAGGTCATTGCCGCCACGTTGTTTGCCGCCATGCCCCCGGTATCGGATAGTGTGTTGAGTAAGGCTTTCCAGATATCAAATCAGGAGGTTGATGCAATCAAGTCAAAATTTGCAGGATATCCGTAGAAGGTTGATGAGCACCCAATATTGCAGATATTTGGTGCGACTAGTCCCGTTTTATGTTGTTTTAATTTACGTTTATTTAACTTCTATAGCAATATTGTATGTAAGGTGTGGTTTAGTAGTTTCAGGTAAAACGTGCAAATAAGGCGCTTTTCAACGCCAAGGAATGCTCCGGAAGCTTCCAAGTACCCGAAGACCCTGTCGGCCCCTTAAAATCTGTCTAAGTATGGAAAAATGACTTTCTGAAAAAGTTTCGATTTTCGAGATAAAAAATGGAGGTAATTGATCCTTGAATTTTTTTAAGAGTAACTACAAAGTTACAAGGTTTAATTTGAAGAGTAAGGTCATGTTTTGAGCCATTTTCTCTTGAGAAAAATGTGCAGTTTTCCGTTTTGTACTAAAAGTGGGGGGTTGACATTTTGATTTAAATGGAATCTTGAAATTCTGGCAATGCCATTGTTTCCAAATGGGGGGTACTTTCTTATTTTCATTAAATAAATTAAAGTAAAGGAAAGGTAAAAGAAAGGTTTAAAATGTAGCCTTTACTTAAGTTTAGAGAATGAAAATAAGGTGCTGAGAAGCTGCGAAGTTGCTGGGAGCTGTTTGCTGAAGTTGAAGCCAACCTAAAATCTGCAGTTTTGAAGAATGTTATCGATAACATTCCATTTGTTATCGATAACATTGGTCCCATTTTGGTCCAGAAGTTGTCCAGAAGCAAGGGTATCGATAACATTTTGTTGGAGTTATCGATAACAATCTTCTCCGGGGAATCATTTGAAGGATGTTATCGATACCTTTCTTGATAGGTATCGATAACATTGGTCTCCTGCAGATATTTTTACTGCTTTTTGGACTTTCCATTTATGGAATACTTGCCACTTTTGGCAAGTTCAGGGATATTTTGTGGAGAGGAAAGGCTGAGTTGTATAAATACTCTCCCCTCTCTCTCTTAGCAAAATCTACTTTATGTTCTAGTCTTAGTTCTCTCTCTAGGAGAGTTCTTCATTGTTATTCAAGCTTATTTTCCTTAGAACTCAAGTAAGTTTAGTTCGTTTGTTAATTTCCCGTTTGTTAATGTTGTAGCTACGCTTTAGATTCTCCTTAATATCAAGTTTATTTTCATTTCTATCGGTTAATCATGTTTTCTTCCTTAAGCAAGCTTTCTAGTCTTTTCATAATGTGTGAATAGTCTTTTAGGCTCGGCCATGGGGTGAATAACACCTTGTGACTTCGGTTAATCTTGCTCTTCTCAACTTAAGACTTGAGGTTTGGTTTGGAAATGTGCGTGGTTCGCCTTTTATGTAACAAAACTTGTCGATGTTAACCTCCGGTGATCATATGCTCGCTCATATGGTTCCGTGAGCTATGTCTCGCCTCGTGTTTGCCAAAAGAACCAAAGAACTTGCTCGCTTTCCAAACTATACTTCTAGTTCTTGACCTTGATATTTGGTTTGAATTCAAGTCTTGGCGTTGTTAATCTCCGGTGATCATGTGCTTGCTCACATGGTTTCGAGAGCGATGTCACGCCTTGTGTTTAGCTTGTTATTCAAACTCTATATCAAGTCTAACCATTTAAACCGCTAAATCTTTCGGTTGATAGCCTAAGCCGTGCAATTCAACCGTGTTTTCATTGAGAAAGGTTGGATGGCCTAAGTTATGGGTGTTAGGAGCTTCTAGGCCTTGCCGCTTGTTTAATTTAGTTCAAACTCATTTTCTAGTCTTTTTCATAAGAGTATTTCTCACATTGCAAAGGAAAATCAAAGTTGGCCGTCTTAACGCCACAAACCCTTACTTATACAATCCGAACAAGCTATATTCGAGTTCCCTGTGGATCGACTCGGACTTCCTCACTATACTATCTAAATCTTTAGTTGTAGTCCGGTTAATAAATAATTGAATTTGACGGCCGTTTGGTAAACTTCAACGACTACCGAAGGGCTGCAATCAAATTTTGGCGCCGTTGCCGGGGAATTCTTATTATAGCTTATTTGGAGGATTGACAAATCACTGTAAGTACTCCGTTTATTTTTCCCTTGTATAAGTTGAACTCAACTTAGCGGATACCTCTAACCGAGCTACCAATTCGACTTGAGGTGTAACGAAGCTAACTTGAGCATCAATTGTCTTTTTACTATTTTTATTGCTTATATAGCCGTGGCGGTGGCTTAACCCCATGGAACTGTTTTGAGAGAGGTGGCGGCGTAGCCCTTTGGCCTGTTTACTTTATATTCTTATCTTTGTAATCGAATGGCGGCAACAAATGAGGAAATAGTCACCCCTTCTGCCAATGTTTTAAATGTTAAGTCGGGCATGCTTCAAGTGTTGCCCCATTTTCATGGCTTAGCCTCTGAAAATCCATGTGCACACATCATAGAACTCGAGGAGCTTTGCATGAACGATAAAGAGGTCTTATTTAAGATATTTCCATCATCTTTGAAAGACATGGCTAAGAGTTGGTTTCATTCCTTGAACTCAATATCAATGCTTACTTGGCAAGATATGGAAGAGCAATTTTTTAAAAAGTTTTCCCCAATGCATGAGACTCATATGCTGCTACGTGAAGTCATAAATTTTTATCAACTTGATGAAGAGTCTTTTGAGTGTTGTTGGTGGCGGTTCAGATATCTTGTACTCTATTGGTCGCAACATAGCTGCGAAACAAGGCACCTTATTCCCGTTTTCTATAAGAGTTTAAATTCTACAACGCGTCAGCTTGTAGAACATATGGTTGATGGTGCATTTTTGAAAAAAACCGTTAATGAAAGTTGGGATTACTTTGATCAATTGGCCGAAAATTCTGAATCTTGGGTTTATGATGCCAAAGTTGAAGATGCCAACTTAAATGTTGAGGAAGAGGAAATAGAGCCGCTTGTCATTATTGAAGAGGTTGGTTTAGAGTTGAACAAACCCTCAGAGTTAGGATGTCGTGATGAGTTTAATGTCCAATGTCCTCCTCATGAGAATTCTGTAGATGCTGTCGGCACTCCTGTTGAGTTTTCACCATTCCAAGATTTTGTGAGAGTGGAACTAATTGATTTTCTAGGTGTTGATGATTTTGATTTGGTTTACCATCCTTACATTGTAGATTTTGTCAACAGTTTGAAAATCAATCTAGTTTGGAATGCTCACTTGATTGAACATAAATGTATGAAACGAATTCGGCAAATGCGCTATTCAAAGTATCTATTTTTGTGGCACGGTCGGATTCAATTTTTGAAGCAAAGTGTGGAGTGCAGTGCTATGTTCCTTTTATTAGCTCTTGTTGGCATACTAACTGTTCGGAGCCTGCGTTTGGCTGAACGTACATAAACTCTTTCTATTTCTAACTCTCTTTTCTCTTTTCTTTTTCTCTTTTGATGGTCTGGTATAGCCACCCGTTTCTCACTTGGGAAATAGGGAGAAAAGTAGTACCCGTGTAATCACGTGACGATTTGGTGGATTTAAATACTTGTCAATTTTTGAGCCCGGATAACACGAGCCGGGCGGTTCTAATGTCATTTGCTTCTTAGTAGGTAGTTGGTTCTTAAGTCTTTTGCAGGGTAAGCATGCTACCACACCAGCCTTGGTGGTTTAGGTCTAAAAGCAAGGTGAGTGAGGCATTCAGGAGCCCTAAGCATGGGTGCGATTACGTGTCGCGGTTGTAAGACCAAGAAAGCCCCGGCGATGACCTTGTGTGACTAGCTGTGGTTCCGATGGAGGAGCCGAAAGAGTGAGCCTTGGAAGCAGTTCCAATGACGAAGGGAAGCAATGACAAGAAAGCCTCCAACTTGGTCGAGGTATACGGGGGTTGACATTCCCCCGGAGGTACAACTTTTTGTTCTTCTCCTCTCTTTACTGTTGTTCTTCATGCTATGAGGACATAGCATCGTTTAAGTTGGGGGGAGGGATATATATGCCATATATATGTTATTGAGACTTGTCTCTTTTTGTTTTCGTTAAAATTTTAATTTTTTTTTGCTTTTGCTTGCAATCCTCCCTTATTAGAGTGATTTCGCTTGCTAGATACTTTAATTATGCTCAATTATGTCAATGGCAAGAGTCGTGTATCCCATTGAATTTGGTTATGTGTTTGAATCCATGTCCCTTGCATATACATGAGTTTTGTTGAACAAGTTGAGCCTAAAAGTTAAGTCAAGTGTTGTGCATCGCTAGAGTTGAGATTCATTTCTTAAACATCCCATGCTTTTTGTTCTCATTTCCCGCACTTGCGTAAATAACATCTTTTGTTCATACTCGAGTAGTGTATATATCTTTCATGCATCTTATTGGAGTTGCTAGCGTACTTAAGAAATGATTTAAGGCATTTTTGCTTGATTAAACCACATAAGAGTCACCTTGTCCTTGCTTTGAACCATAGTCCGAGTCTCTTCCATTGTTCAAACTTAGGTAACCGGATGTTTGGAGGGTTGTGTGTCAATAATTTTCAATGTTTTAAGGAGGTTTGGGTGGTGTGAATGTGATAAAAGTGGTTGGGATGTGAAAATGCAAAGAATTGGTACGTGATTCCCTATGTTTCCTCTCCCACTACAAAAGCTAAAATCCAAAATTTTCATCTCCCTCTCCAAAGCCCTCAAAATTTGGCCTCTCAATCTCTCTTACTACAAATCTCAATTCAAATGACCCTATTCCTCAAAGAAAGATCAAAGAAATGCTATGAAAGAGCAAAGTCATATTCGAAAGAGAGTTGAATACTATGATGAGAGGATTGGTGTGTCTCCGGGCTAGCTTACATTCCGGTTGAAAAAGAATCCGATGGAAAAGGGGAGCTCGATGCTCAATACCATGAGGAGCCGGATGACGATGGCGATTATGTGTGTTTGAGTCGGTGGTAGTAGTTTTTGTAGGTTTTATATAGTAGTTGTTCTTTATTTCTTCTTCGTAATTTTGTTTGGTTTTTGGCCATTATGTGGCCATGCCTTGGGTAGTTTAGGGTTGGTAGTGGCCAAGGGTAGATGAACCATGCAAGTATATGGCCACTACATTTTTGTATTCCCTTTTCCTTTGTATCCAAGGTCGTTATAAGCTAATAAAGTCCTCCGTTGATCTTTTGTACGCTAGTTAACTCCGTTTGATGCATAATTGATATTTATTGCTTTTTGAGTATGATTTGTCCCTTGTTGTGCATAGTTGTGAATAATTAGCTTTCCTTTCGTTCTTAGCGCTCTTTTGATAGCATGCATAGCTTTTTGTCTCTAGCTATTGCATTTACTCGCTAGCGCTTATCATGGGATGTATCTTGTATCTTAAATGTGTGAAAAGTCGAATAAAAGCGTATCCTTGTGAGTTTTGGAGTCAAAACTCGTTGTGGTGCATGCATGCTTGACTACACTAATATGGCATAGTTTGTTCATCCTAGTTCATGGCATGTTTGTGCGTGGATTGAATGTGATCGGATTTGAAGGGGTGTTTTTGGACTCTTGCCAAGTTGTAGTGGTTGAGCATAATCATTGTATCTTGAGTTTTGGGAGGATTGTATTGCATAGCTTTGTTAAATATGTTTTGCTTTAGTTTGCTAGGGACTAGCAAAGTTCAAGTTGGGGGGCGTGATGAGCACCCAATATTGCAGATATTTGGTGCGACTAGTCCCGTTTTATGTTGTTTTAATTTACGTTTATTTAACTTCTATAGCAATATTGCATGTAAGGTGTGGTTTAGTAGTTTCAGGTAAAACGTGCAAATAAGGCGCTTTTCAACGCCAAGGAATGCTCCGGAAGCTTCCAAGTACCCGAAGACCCTGTCGGCCCCTTAAAATCTGTCTAAGTATGGAAAAATGACTTTCTGAAAAAGTTTCGATTTTCGAGATAAAAAATGGCGGTAATTGATCCTTGAATTTTTTTAAGAGTAACTACAAAGTTACAAGGTTTAATTTGAAGAGTAAGGTCATGTTTTGAGCCATTTTCTCTTGAGAAAAATGTGCAGTTTTCCGTTTTGTACTAAAAGTGGGGGGTTGACATTTTGATTTAAATGGAATCTTGAAATTCTGGCAATGCCATTGTTTCCAAATGGGGGGTACTTTCTTATTTTCATTAAATAAATTAAAGTAAAGGAAAGGTAAAAGAAAGGTTTAAAATGTAGCCTTTACTTAAGTTTAGAGAATGAAAATAAGGTGCTGAGAAGCTGTGAAGTTGCTGGGAGCTGTTTGCTGAAGTTGAAGCCAACCTAAAATCTGCAGTTTTGAAGAATGTTATCGATAACATTCCATTTGTTATCGATAACATTGGTCCCATTTTGGTCCAGAAGTTGTCCAGAAGCAAGGGTATCGATAACATTTTGTTGGAGTTATCGATAACAATCTTCTCCGGGGAATCATTTGAAGGATGTTATCGATACCTTTCTTGATAGGTATCGATAACATTGGTCTCCTGCAGATATTTTTACTGCTTTTTGGACTTTCCATTTATGAAATACTTGCCACTTTTGGCAAGTTCAGGGATATTTTGTGGAGAGGAAAGGCTGAGTTGTATAAATACTCTCCCCTCTCTCTCTTAGCAAAATCTACTTTATGTTCTAGTCTTAGTTCTCTCTCTAGGAGAGTTCTTCATTGTTATTCAAGCTTATTTTCCTTAGAACTCAAGTAAGTTTAGTTCGTTTGTTAATTTCCCGTTTGTTAATGTTGTAGCTACGCTTTAGATTCTCCTTAATATCAAGTTTATTTTCATTTCTATCGGTTAATCATGTTTTCTTCCTTAAGCAAGCTTTCTAGTCTTTTCATAATGTGTGAATAGTCTTTTAGGCTCGGCCATGGGGTGAATAACACCTTGTGACTTCGGTTAATCTTGCTCTTCTCAACTTAAGACTTGAGGTTTGGTTTGGAAATGTGCGTGGTTCGCCTTTTATGTAACAAAACTTGTCGATGTTAACCTCCGGTGATCATATGCTCGCTCATATGGTTCCGTGAGCTATGTCTCGCCTCGTGTTTGCCAAAAGAACCAAAGAACTTGCTCGCTTTCCAAACTATACTTCTAGTTCTTGACCTTGATATTTGGTTTGAATTCAAGTCTTGGCGTTGTTAATCTCCGGTGATCATGTGCTTGCTCACATGGTTTCGAGAGCGATGTCACGCCTTGTGTTTAGCTTGTTATTCAAACTCTATATCAAGTCTAACCATTTAAACCGCTAAATCTTCCGGTTGATAGCCTAAGCCGTGCAATTCAACCGTGTTTTCATTGAGAAAGGTTGGATGGCCTAAGTTATGGGTGTTAGGAGCTTCTAGGCCTTGCCGCTTGTTTAATTTAGTTCAAACTCATTTTCTAGTCTTTTTCATAAGAGTATTTCTCACATTGCAAAGGAAAATCAAAGTTGGCCGTCTTAACGCCACAAACCCTTACTTATACAATCCGAACAAGCTATATTCGAGTTCCCTGTGGATCGACTCGGACTTCCTCACTATACTATCTAAATCTTTAGTTGTAGTCCGGTTAATAAATAATTGAATTTGACGGCCGTTTGGTAAACTTCAACGACTACCGAAGGGCTGCAATCAAAGGTGCTTTGTGATCTGGGGTGGATATGTTGTTGGTTTTCTTGTTTTTCTTCTTGTTGTTGATTGAAAAAGGATTCATGCGTTTAAAAAAATAAATAGTGGGTCGGAAAGTGAATCTATGTAGTATTTGAGTCCATTTACCTATGTATTCACTTTCATTTCTTTTGTTTACCGAAAAATAAGACGAATGTTTTAAATAATAGTAGTATCTGAATACATATCAATGATAGTAGTGTATCACCCCACTTTGTATTTCACAATAAGCCGCTTGAATTTTGACATTAGAAGTTTTCTGTGCATGTCCCTATCGTTATTGACTTGGAAATGGTCGGATATTAATGTCAACTTCATTTTCGTTTTTTGATCTCACACTGAACAAGTTGCAAACATTCCCCAGCCTTCACCTATGTTTCATGGAATCGGGTAGTAAAAATAGTGAAAACCTGGATTGTAAGTTTGTAACATAAAATTGCTCCAAAATTTCTCTATTTTCAGGACTAGTAAATCAACTTGGATCGATGACACATATAAGGAATCAAATCCAACTAATTTGGATGCTTGCAGTAGGTGGAATAATTAATTTGTACTAATTAAGATCTCTGCTATAAAATTAAGTCGTAATTAATCAACAAAGCATCAATCTGATTAATCCGAAGACACATTCCATTAATTGTAGGTTTATTCTCCTAATCCTTGGTAACTCACTTTTGAATATCCCACTCTGTGACATGCATGCTCATTGATCGATTCCAAACTCTGATTCAAACATTACGAAGAAACGAAAGGAAATGCTAGAATAATTCATGTAACAACTTCTAGCTCCTCCCTCACTCCCTTTCTGGTAGTGGTGTATCCAGAAATCCAACACAAGTGAGTCATTTGTTAATTGCAACCTTGAAAAAATTTCAACAACTAATCAAAATTATTTGGCCATCCACACTACTACACCTAAATAAATATTTTTTTTGGCTAAGCTACACATAAATAAATATTAGTATGTAATTTTTAAGAAAAACTAAGATAGAAGCAAAATGGAAAGAAATTGAAGAACAGAAAGCTAATTGACATCATTATAATTTCAAAGAATTACAAAAATTGAAGTTATGAGTATTTAGTATGTCCACTTTTATCTCAAATATTGATCCCTTGAGATATCGGGACGAGCTAAATGAGGAGCTAAATGATGAGTTTATAATATTTTGTTGTTATTGGTCCTAAACTGAAGGTGACGCATCTTCATTTGTTCTTATCTCTTAATTTCAACTCAAAAAACACTCATTATCTGTATTTCCAATAATTACTCACTCCTATCTCTAATTATTATTCTCATTTATCTCTCTATCTCTCTCTAATCATTACATCTACTTTCAATCATTACTCTCCTTTCTCTCTCCACTCAAAACCCTACAAAATTTCTTAAAAATTTCTTAAAAACTCATCTAAACATGGCATTAGCTATTGTGAATGCAGGGACGGATTTAAAAATATGCATTAAATAGTGGGGCCACACAAAGTACTACTCCCTCTGTTCTAAAATGATCATGAGTGACCTTTTTGGGATTCTGTGTCATTTTAAAATACTTATTACTTTCAATTTATGAAATTTTATGTGATTTTGAAGACTTTGTTTAATAGAACTCATTAAAATCTATATCCATATTGCATATATTTTAACACTCATATTGAAAGATATAAGCAATTAAATTCTCAAAAAAGTCACTCATTTTTGAACGAAGGGAGTATTAAACTTACCCCATTCTTTCTTAAAATGATACAACTTTTTGCAGGTAAAATATCATATTGGTGATTATATATGTAACTTTAACTTATAATTAACAGAAACACATATGTTCGTACAAAATAATTGTTTGAAAATTTAGCACTCTAAAAAATAAATTGACAAATATCTGAATAAAGAAAATTTAGAGTAATTTTAGTGATACAAGGTCATAAAGTTTTTCGTATAGTAAAAATATATAAAATTATTAACTCCATTCACAAAATCGATTGGGGGCCACGCCCCACGGGACCCACATAGGTTTTTCCCACAATTACTTGATCATATTTTCAAATATTAATTGGGATGATGCCCTTGGCATCCTCACCAAGGGAAAAGAGTCGAGTTTAAATCAAAAAGTCAAATTTCAATCAAATACCCAAAACAAAGTAGAAGTCAATGTTCGGTTCAAAAAAAAAGTAGAAGTCAATGTTTATTTTTTTTCTTTTTTTTGGTGCAATGAAGTCAACTTTTTTTTTTTTAAATTTAAAATTTTAATTTTTTTGGTGCAACAAAGTTAATGTTTATTGGTACAACTTTACGCTCTCTCTTCTCTCTACTTTCTCTCTTTAACTTCTTAAGATAGGGTCCACCTAGAGGTGTCAAACGTGCGTATCGTGCCGTGCCGTGCCGTGCCATTCAACTTCCGTGCCAATCGTGTTTCGTGTCGTGCCGTGTCCGTTTACTTAAATCGACTTAAATCGTGTCGTGCCGTGTCGTGTCATTTTCAATCGTGTCGTGCCGTGTCGTTCCCATTTACTTAAATCGTATCGTGTCGTGCCGGGCCGTTTTTCAATCGGGCCGGGCCGGGCCCATTTACTTAAATCGTGTCGTGCTATGCCGGCCCGTTTTTAATAGTGTCTTGTCATGCCGTTTTTTCAATCGTGTCGTGCCGCGTTGGCTCGTTTTTTAATCTTGTCGTGCCATTTTTCAATCGTGCCGAGCTGGGCCTATTTAATTAAATCGTGTCGTGCCGTGTTAACCCGTTTTTTAATCGTGTCGTGCCATTTTTCAATCGTGTCGTACTCATTTTGATACGGTTTACAATCTGGTTTACAAATATTGTGTCCACAAAATTGTGTTACTCATTTTGATATGATCGCTTGCTCAATAATCTACGGAGAGATTATTTATTTCTTGACGATTGCTCAATGAAACGATTGTATGTTATATTGAATTGGACTATTGTGTCCACAAAATTGTGCTGTGCTCGACCAAAACCGTGTCGTGCCGTGCCCGTGCCCGTGCTGTGCCCATCAACTGTGTCGTGCCCGTCTAGGCCTAGAACCGTGCCGTGCCGTGCCGTGCCCGTTCAACTACCCAACCGTGTCTGTGCCTGGCTAAATCGTGTCGTGTCGTGTCGTGTCAGGCCAACTTTCGTGTCGTGCCCGTGCCGTGCCCGCCCACTTCCGTGCCCCGTGCCAGTCGACGTGCCCACTAAAACCGTGTTGTGTCGTGTCGTGCCAAGCAAAGACCGTGCCCGTGCCCGTCCACGTGCTCACTAAGACCGTGCCGTGTCGTGCCATGCCAAGACACGACCGTGCAAGTGCCCGTGCCGTGCCACATTTAACCGTGACGTGCCCGTGTCGTGTCGTGCCGACCCGGCCCGTTTGACACCTCTAGGTCCACCTCCCCCTCCCTATCTCGCACCGCCTTCTCTCCTCTCTTCTTCCTCCCCTCCCTCTCCCTGGTTGGTCTTTTCCAGTTTCCCGTTGGATTTGTCCGCGACTATGTTAGCGGCCGGTTCTCCACCGTCCATCTTTGCGTCGTCCGAGATTTGCTGATAGTGGTAGTATTGTTGTTCAAAGGGTTGCTGATGGTGGTTTACCACAGCGGTTGGTAGTGTTGTTGGCATCTAATGGTGGTGATCATCTGAGGTCGGATCTATATGGCTGGTGGTGGTGTTGGTGGTCGAATTTGCGACGAGTGGTGGTGGTGGTCTGATCTACGACAACTTGTGGTAATCAAGGACGGAACCAGGATTTACCCTAGCAGTGGCGAAATGTATTCTAAAAAAATCTAGTAGTGGCGAGATTATACAAGTTGGGCATAATTTTTTTTTTTA
This sequence comes from Rhododendron mucronatum var. ripense, assembly GCA_019656295.1. Classification (NCBI taxonomy): domain Eukaryota; kingdom Viridiplantae; phylum Streptophyta; class Magnoliopsida; order Ericales; family Ericaceae; genus Rhododendron; species Rhododendron mucronatum. The sequence goes on from BPLT01000068.1 coordinate 1,864,684, forward strand.
CATATAATAATTGCATTTTCTAAAATTCTTGTCGTGGCAGTCGCCGCCACTAGACCCCCCCTAATCCCATCATTGGTGGTAATGGCTTTGGATGACAATTATTGTGGTGTGATGGTGGTGGTGTTTGGGTCCTACCAAGGTTAGGTTTTTAGAGGTTTTTTCTGGTTTAATTTTATGCTGTTTTGGTTGTCTCTCCCCTTCAAGGGTCTTCCTCACCTTTCACAGGTGTCATTGTTTTAGTGTGTTTTTTTTCAATGTGTGTGAGATAATTGGTTGTGTGAGATGTAGTGATTGGTGTGGTATTGCCCTGCTGCTCTCTGACGGGGTTTGGGGTGTAAGTCACCCACTTTGGAGTTTATTCGCCTGTTTAGCTATTCTCTCCTTTGTTCAAGAAAGGCACCCTTGGATGTAATCTCTCAAATATCAATGGAATTTCTAACCTTTTGGCTAAAAAATAAAGAAAGAAAGGCACCCTTGCACTGTTGCTCTCTGACGGGGTTTGGGGTGTAAGTCTCCCACTTTGGAGTTTATTCGCCTGTTTAGCTATTCTCTCCTTTGTCCAAGAAAGGCACCCTTGGATGTAAGCTCTCAAATATCAATGGAATTTCTAACCTTTTGGCTAAAAAATAAAGAAAGAAAGTCAATGTTTTTTACTACTTGATTTCCCAACGAGGAAATCCAAAACTTTTTCTAATCGATTGTTTATATGCAGTTAGGCTAAGTTTCCTTAAAAAAGTCACTTGATTTTCTCTCTCTTTATTTAAAATATTTTGCGTTTGGTAGTTTTGAACAAAATATTAATTTGTGTTAAAAAATTGGGTTTCGGTCGTAACTTTTTACTTTTTTAATTCTTCTCATCGAGACGAATCAACAATTAACAAAAATTTAACGCAAAATCAACAAATGCAAAAAAAAAAAAAAAAATTAAACAAAGACATAACATAAAGGCGAGGTGGGTTAATTTTTTAGGAAAACTCCCAGACGTTCCACAAATATTCGAAGATTTATTAACTTAAAATTGACCATTTGCTTAATTTTTTATTTAAGTTCAAACCATCGTGCCTCTTGAGCAGTCCAATACATGGTAATACAAGGTGTCTCGAGCGAACTTGCGCGCACCTCGGATTAATATCTATAGCTCATTCTATAGTCTTTTACATGATTATGCGTCACGATTATGAGGTGGCTTCAAGAGTTGTTGATAAGGAGAATAAAATATGAAATATTAAGAGAGAGCAAACTCCTAAATCTAAAGCCAAAAAAGATCACCGGGCCAACCCTTAAGATCGGGGATGTTTTTGTCAATGACTATATATAGTAGTAGTACAATCTTTGAGCGGGTCCTACGGGCTCCTGCCTTGAATACAGGTCCTACGGGCTCGTGCCTTGAATAGAAAGTTTTTTAGTAATATGTTATTAGACAAGCTTGTTAATGGAAACAAGGAATTGAGACCCTTAGACAATCCTATAGGACTGGGTCATCGTAAATGGCACACCCATATTAGTTAAATGATAAGTCCAATTCCTTGTTTCCATTAACAAGCTATGCGTATCAACGTGAGATTTGACGCACGTGTCTATGATCCTGTTTGATATATAATCTAATCTGCTATTGATCATATCAACGTGAGATTTGACGCGGGTTCGTGCGAGGTCAGGATGAGAAGATAGATTTTCTTTTTTCGCCATTCACGCGAAATAGATGTTTTTTTTTTTGGATAATTTATTTGGATTGCATATGATTGCTTGAACAAAATTTTAATTTCAAATATCCTGTTGATTTATGGGGAGGTGGAATTGTGCCAGGACTCTAATTACGTCTCATTAAGAGGTCAGGAGTTTAAGTTTCCTCACCTGCGTGTGACTATTCTTCCCTTAGAGGGGTTTTCCTTTCTTTCTTTGTTTCTACCCTGTAATGGACTTATTTCTTGTATTGCTTGAGTTGTTGGGCATGGTTATCTCATGGACTTTTACAATTGATGTAGTGACCCGGACTTGTTCTCTGTACTTCATATTTAGGCTCCGTTTGATTCGATGTAAAATGTTTTACAATGTAAAATATTTTTTATGTAAAAAATATTTTTTGAAAAAATAAACTTTTAATTTTTATTTTCCGGTGTTTAGTTGGCACTTGAAAATATTTTCAGAAATCAATAAAATATATAGTGGAGAGAGAGAGAGGGGAGAGGGGCCTTAAACGGTAAAGAGATTTGAGAATATTGGAGTTGAACGAGGGTCAGAACTGACGATCGAGGAAACTGAGCAGCGATGATTGCATTAGAAGGCAGTGTGGGTTTATTTCGGAAAATAACTTACGGAAAATTTAAGGGTAAGTCATTTTCATCCAATTAAATGAAAAATATTTTACATGTAAAACGTTTTCCTCATTTTTTACACAACCAAACACTGGAAAATAAATAAAATATTTTACCGAAAAATATTTTATGCCCAAACAATTGAAGCTTTAATGTAAAATGATCTTTTCTATTGATTGAAAAAAAAAAAAACCACAATTGTATATGTTCATAAACAAATCTCAGACTCTTTCCCACGTGTCTTTTCCACGCGTCTTTTCCTCTCGCACTGCAAAAGATAATCTTCACAATAGAAATATACCGAATAAGTTATACTTTTATAATTTGTGACTTTTTATGTTAACAGTGGTAAATTTGATAGAGTCTACAACTTAGAAACAATTAATAGGAGTGAGATTAACGTTAAATATCGTCTAGTGAGGGTGAACAAAATTGAATTCTTAATTTTCTATTCGAGAACACACCACATTGGTGAGAAATAGATGTGAGAAGACACTGTCCAAGAAAGGGCAGAAAATTTAGTAGTTTTTTCAGTTCTTTGTGGGGGCGGGTGCTTATGGGGCCTCTCTCTCTCTAACTAGAAGACTTTCTCTCTCGAAAGACATCTGCCAGACTGCATATAAGTAAGGCAGCCAACCTTTCTTGTTCCCGGCCAGTATCCAAATCCCAACTTTTCTCACTTGATATTGCTCCTCTTTTTCCAAGCTCTGAATTGCTTCACCTTTTAGAAACACAACACGTTTCTCATACAGCTTCCAGCCATGGTTGCTGCCGGAAAACTCTCAGTGGACAGTGGTGGTCGTTATGGTGCTAGTAATAGCCACCATTTCCAACTCTGTTTCTGCAGATCCGGATATGCTCCAAGACGTTTGTGTTGCTGATCTCAATAATGGTATTTTTTTTGTCCATAGAACATTAATGCTACAAACACATCTTAATTTAACACACAACTCTGGACATAACTGTGTCTTGAACTATTAGATGGACATGAATTTAAGCATATCTAACGGTTTCGGGCACAGTTGCTTCAGGAGTTGTGTTTTAAATGTGTATTCCTTGCTTGTGCCTGTCCAAACCTCAAAAATCTATTTCATTTTGGTGTAATTATTGTGTTCTCATTTTTCATTTTGACATAACAACAGTACCTAATAGTGTACCTTATTGCATGTTGATTCACAGTTGTGAAGATGAATGGTTTTGCCTGCAAGGCAAGTTTCAGCGCATCAGATTTCTTCTTTGCTGGTCTAGCAATGCCAAAGTCGGCTAACAATGTGCTGGGTTCAACCGTGACACCTGCAAATGTGATGCAAATTCCTGGACTCAACACCCTAGGTGTCTCCATGGCCCGAATCGACTTTGCCCCCGGTGGCCTTAACCCACCCCACACTCACCCACGTGGCACTGAGATATTGTTTGTTCTCTACGGAGAATTGGATGTTGGGTTCATTACCACAGCCAATGTGCTTGTTTTCATGACCATCAAACAGGGTGATATATTTATTTTCCCTAAGGGTTTAGTTCACTTTCAAATTAATAATGGAATAGGACCAGTTGCCGCTATTGTTGCGTTCGACAGCCAGAATCCGGGTGTCCAGACCATTGCCACCACGTTGTTTGCCGCCATGCCCTCGGTGTCCGATAGTGTGTTGAGCAAGGCTTTTCAGATATCAAATCAGGAGGTTGATGCAATCAAGTCAAAACTTGCAGGATACCCCTAGAAGGTGCTTTGCGATCTGGGGTGGGTACGCATGTTGTTGGTTTTCTTTTTCTTCTTGTTGTTGATTGAATAATGATTCATGGTTTCACGAAAAGAACTAGTGGGTCGGAAAGTGAATCAATGTTGTATTTACGTCCATTTACCAATGTATTTAGTTTCATTTCTTTTGTTTAACAAAAAATAAGACGAGTGTTTTAAATAACAGTTGTATCTAAATACGTATCAATGATAGAGTGTATCAGTACCCAACTTTGTATTTCACAACATGCCACTTGAATTTTGACACTAGAAGTTTTTAAATGGTTAGATGTGAATGTCAACTTCATTTTGGTTTTTTTATTTTATTTTATTTTATTTTATCTCACACTAAGCAAGTTGCAATATTCGCCGTCCATCTATGTTTCATGGATTTGCGTAGTATCGGCGTGAGCATGTGTTTAGACATTAGATTTGTCTGCATTTTGCTCTATATGAAAGAGCTAGATTCATAGAATACACAACAACGACAATATTTTATCTCTATAAATTTTTGGTATACAACGGTGCTCATAAGATAGTTAGAAATGTTGTACATGATATGAGGTTTTTATTTTAACAATAAAGACTAAAAGGATCCAAAGCATAAGGCACCAAAGCAGAGCAAAAGCGAACCCACAAAAGATCACTCCCTCACTCCGACAATTATATGAGGTTTTGATACATCGATACTTGGTAATCTCCAAAGACTCGCCCTCTATCTTATACCCTCCAAAAAGTGTCAAGTGTTGGGGTCCACCCATAGTGGTGGGGTTATTTTGTATAACACTCTTAGTATTGGGTGTTGAGCGTATTTACCCTTGGAGTATCTTATATATAGTTGTAAACCCTATTAGGGTTAGTGTGTGACATAATGTGAGGGAGAGGGTGAGGCGAGCGTGGGGGGCCGGTCTGTGGCCTCCCGGAGAGGAACCTGCGTGTGGTTCCCGGAGAGTTTTTTCATCTTTATTGTATATTGTGTGAATATATAATCAAATGGAGTTTTTCTCTGAAATCACTGCGTGCGTTTGTGTGTGTGGTGTCCCTCACGGTCCTAACAATTGGTATCAGAGCGGGGTTGAAGAAGAGGGTCACCGGAAAAACCACGGGTTCGATTTCTGAAAAAAAAGTAGCTCACGAACCTCGTGTTTTGTCACCCGAGGAGGAAGCACGGAGCAAAGCCTAAGCTGGTTCTCGGTCAAACCGTTTGAAAACTCAATCGGACCAGTAAGGGTTGTGCACCTCACTGAGACGAGTCTATAGGAGGTGACGGGGTCGAGTTTCGTCACCGGATGAAGGCTCGGAAGCCAGTCGATCGCAGCGGGCGGAGGCGGCGACGGCGGAGCGGCTGTTTTTGAAAAGCCCGTGGTTTTGGGCGATCGAAGATGAGTTTTGAGTACTGGGTTGTGTTCATCTCGAGGAGACGATCACGGATTGGGGTAGCACGTCGCCGGAGGAGCTCAGAAGTGGCGGCAATGGCCGTTCGAACGGCAGTGGCGAGTCTGCGTAGAGGCGGTTCAAGGGTGGTTCGCACCAGGAGTCGTCGGATGCGAGATTTGAGCACGGGGTTGTGTTCGTCTCGTCGAGACGAGCTGGGGAGTGGTAGGAAAATCACCGGACGACGCCGGAGTGAGCCACACGCACCGGTCAAAGTTTTGAGTTGACTGCGCGTCAGATCTACGCGCTGGAGTGTGCCGGGCACACGCTGGCACGCGGGCAGCACACGCTGGCGTGTGGAAAGCATGTGCCGGTCAGCGCCACATGGGCGGTCAACGCTGACTAGGCGATTAGTCAGCAGCCCAGTCAGCAGCCATGTCAGCAAACACGTGGCTGCGCCACATCATCATAAAGGGTCCCATTTTGGGTGCCATGTCATCGGTCAACTGTACACGTCATCCGGTCAACGATGACGTGGCAGTCCAGTCAGCATGGACAGTGCTGGTCAACGGGTCAACTGCCGGGTCAGATTTGGTTTTTTGCGATTTCGGGGCCGTTCGGACTCCGTTTTTCGCGTATGAGTAGTCGATTTTGACTATCTCGACGTTCCGGATCCAACCGTGCATTCTATTTTCTGATTGGAGGCTCCTAGGCTGAGGCTAATGTTTAGTTGAGCAAGAATCAGATGTTTGGAGGTTGTTCGGGTTGTGGGTATGCTTATTTCTAGCAAGGCGATCAGTCACAGGAGACCTAGCAAGCAAGGAGACACTCGATCGGGTCAGGGGACGCTGATTTGGAAGTGATAACAGGCGCTTGTTTAGGGCGACAGTTCGTGGTGATCTTGAGAAGGTCAGGGGACGCTGGGAAAAAGCTGGGAATGGAACGAGTATGGACCAAGTGGCAGGAGAAGACCCGAGATGAGATGACAGAGAGTGGCAGGAGGCTCTGGGAGTGGCAGATGTGATGAAGACCTATCATCGGGAGTTGCAGTTGTGATTTGGGCTGCATGAGGATGATGATGGGCAACCAATACAGGCTTGTGGAGAGTACAAACAGATGGAGCTAATGTTTGGTACTAAACAAGTAGTATGAGTTTTTGGTGATAGTGAACAGGTGAAGTAACAGTTGCGGAGACACACAGGAAGGGCACTGGAGTACGAGGAGTCATGACCTGAGATGTACAGGAGTGTCGGTTACAAATCAAATTGTGTGTGGAATAGTCTGCAGACGGCGGGCAACTGGTTGTTTAGGAGATGTTCACAGGAGCTCTAGACAGAGGGAAGGAGATGGAGACCAGACGATGCATCGCTGGGATCTCTTCCTTTGTGGATATTGTGACTGGATTCTCTTTAGGATGTGTGGCCGCATAAGGAGAGATGGAGTCACGGATCGTATCCTGCAAGGATGCGAGCACTCCGGTCAAGGGGGTGCGAGCACTCTATTGAGGGGGTGCTTAATATCGGCGGAGAAGTCGGTATTGCAGCTGGACAGCGCTGCGGGTTTAGCCTCGGAAGATCTAGTATTGCAAGGAGACATTCAGTCAGGCAGGAGTACTTCATTGAGGGGGTGCTGGCAGCTAGACTTGGAGTGACACAGGCGCTTTGCTAGAGAGGCTGGACGGATGCAACGATTACCCACTCTGGGTGGAGGCGGTGATTGTTGGGGTCCACCCATAGTGGTGAGGTTATTTTGTATAACACTCTTAGTATTGGGTGTTGAGCGTATTTACCCTTGGAGTATCTTATATATAGTTGTAAACCCTATTAGGGTTAGTGTGTGACATAATGTGAGGGAGAGGGTGAGGCGAGCGTGGGGGGCCGGTCTGTGGCCTCCCGGAGAGGAACCTGCGTGTGGTTCCCGGAGAGTTTTTTCATCTTTATTGTATATTGTGTGAATATATAATCAAAGGGAGTTTTTCTCTGAAATCACTGCGTGCGTTTGTGTGTGTGGTGTCCCTCACGGTCCTAACATCAAGAGTGTCCTATACAGATACTTCATGAAGCATCCTCACAGTATAATTCCTTGCACCCTATTTGTTAGTTACCAAAACGACCGGATATGGTATGACCCCAAACATGACAATTCTGCGCGCTGCACCAATATTTGGAGTTTGCTTGCATGCATTTTCACACTTGGGTGTAATATCCCTGGCCGAAACTTATCCCCCAAAACTATTTATGGCCAGTCTCCACCCTTTTTGAAATTTTGGAACCTCTATATCCGATTTTTTTTTTTCCCGATAGGCAACAAGATTTTATTAAAACTCGACAAATAGTACATCGATGCGACCAAACTTTATATTCAAGTGAGAAACTTGAAACATAGAGCCAGCCAAAAGAAAACGAAAAAGGAAAAGGATAAGGATACATCTAACACGAAATTGAATGAATCCACAAGCAGAGGTAGAGTCATCCAACTGCTAAGAAAAACAAAAAGCTATCCCAATGACTGGCTCTAGAAAATAACTATCAAATGAAACATTGATCACTAAGGTCCAGGGGATTGGATAGAACACAAAACAGCATCAGCTTGCACCCAAGATCTCCCAGAATAGAAAAAACCTTTAAGAGGATCAAAATGCAACCAGTAACTTCAGTAGCAGAGAATATATAGGTAATGACTGCAGCTTAGACTCCAACGTGACTCCAGTGGATCATCTGTTAGATTTATTCCAATTTTGTGGACTAGCATATTCATTTATGTTAAAAAGGTTCCGGATTATTTCAACTATCAAATATATTGGAGTATTTGTTTAGACCCATTTGGTTAGTGATCACCATTTTGTAATGGGTCATTTTGGTGCACCTAATTTATAAGTATGTATTTTGTTAAGTGTGGGTCCGGTGCTATATGGTTAATTTGGACCCATAATGGGCTGGGCCATTTTATAAGCAGTAGAGGAGATCCTACTCCCATCCTCATAAATATTTGTGTGTCTAGCCCATTGAGACACACGGCTGTTGAGAAAAAGAGGGAAAGGGAGTAGCTACGCCTCTCTGGCCTCTGGGAAATACCTAGAGCCTTTAAGAGGCTTGATCTTCTTCGGCCATCTAGAGATCAGAAATCACTCATCTATGGCGTCGTTGTCTCTCACAGGTATGAGCTTGGGTTTTAAGTTTATTTCACATGTCATGGATTGGAGCAAGAAATTAGGGCTTGTAATTGTGGAATTTCTAACAATTCGTATCAGAGCTACTTGCTTTTCAATTCATGTGCTGTGATTGCGAATTCAGTTCGTATTTATGTTGATTGTTGGGGAATTAACTGCCGATTCCCTTTTTTCCCCATTTTTCTGACTGCCGATCAAAGTTTTAGGGGAAGAGACCCATTTTTCTTTTCCTCCTTATTTGCTGACAACTTTTGTTCTTTTCTTCAAGGGTTTTGTCTCAGATTGTAGCCTTTGGTTAAATACTCAATTTGTTTAATCTTTGACAAAAGGAGAAGTGACTAACCATGTTGCTGATTGTTGCATCTCACGGATTTCCCGTCGCTGTTCGTCTGCTTCTTTTCAAAACTACTTGTTTTTATATTCTGGTTTTTGAAAGGGCTTTTGCTAGACATTTATACTCCTTTTGTTTAATACTTGATCAAGTATGAAGAAAGCTTACCACCTGTTGGCATTCATGGTGTGTTTGGCGTAACCATGAGAAAGATGGGCTTTCTCCTTTTGTCATTTACTAAATTTGTTGATAAATGAATTTTGGTGTACTTTGTCTATTGTTAGAGGAGAACATGTTTTCTGTGGCAGTAATAATGGTAATGGCTTTACAAAATTTTGGAGGACTTGATTGGTCTTATCTTTGACGAAAATAAGGGAAGTGGTTGCACCTTTCGACACTTCTGTCTCTTCCGTTTCATCCTTTTAAAAACTGTTGTTTGGATAAACAAATCAAAGTACCATTTTAAATTGGTTTTATAACCAGTTTTGGAATGCTAACGTGGGTAATATTTTTCATCCTTATTGGTTATCGAAAATTGTTCTTTGAACGCCGCTTATGTTGATTACGGCGATATTGTTGAGACTAACAAAGATCCATGTAGTCTAGCTTTGACTTTACCCTATCGGTAAATCATTGTTTGGAAGGATGCTTTGAACGATAAAGAGAACAATTAACTATATTGCATTTGGTGACTCAATTTTACCCTGTCGGTAGTGGGTCATTTTAAGTTGTTATATTTAATTGTTCTGCTTTGTCCTACGTAAGAGTCTTACTAGTCTTGTGATTTAAGACTCTAGTAGAACTTTTGTAGCTGGTGAAGTGAAGAAATTTTTTGATAAGCATGCTTTCGGTTTTACATGTTTAGTAAATGTGGTTATTATTTCTTCATCTTTCAATCATGGTTTAATGTCTGCCATCAAAATACTAAATGAGACCCTTTGTGAGGATTGGAATGAGTTGTTTACGGTGAACTTGGCCATTATGAATTTGGTTTTGGCTTTAAGGGAGAAAGCACCACCTAAGCCTATTGTTGGAAGTTCTGCTGCCATAAAAGCTTATTATGAAAGGTGGGAGCATTCTAATCGTACTTGTCTCATGATTATGAAATACACTATGGACAATTCTATTAAGCAATGTGTTCCTGATAATGTAAATGCTAAGGCTGAAGGTTTTTAAAGGAAAATGCCTCTTTTGTCGTATTTGTGGCCTCTAATGGATATGGTGCGTTGCATGCTTCACAATTCTTCTTTTCTAGAATTCTTATGGGGTGAAGTACTGAAAACCTCCTGCATGTATTTTGGATCAAGTGTGTAGCAAATCTGTTCTTAAAACTCCATATCAGCTTTGGGCTGGCAAGAAACCTAGCTTGTGCCATTTTTCCGCATGTGGGGTCTGCAGTTGAAAAGCTTGATGCTAATACTATTAGCGAATATTTTGTTGGCTATTGCATTGGCTCGAGAGGTTCTAGATTTTGTTCCCTTCTCACACTACTAGAATTGTTGAATTTGATTGTACTATTTTTCTTGAGGATGAGGTTGATGTTGGTAGTTCTTCTCGACGCGAGATTGTGTTTAAGGAGGAGTGTGTGATCTTTACCTCTTGTTCCATCACCTAATTTTCCCATAGAACCTATTGTTGATGATTTCATGTTGATATGTTGTCTGACCCAGTCACTTTTGATGATGCCATTAGTAACTTTAATTCTCAATGTTGAATGGATGCTATGCATGATGATTTGGCTTCAATGACCAAAATGAAGTATGGGTTTTAGTTGAGTTGCCTGATGGTTGGAAACCAATTTGTTGTAAATGGGTCTTTAAGACACCGATTTTTCACCATAGACCTTTTTCGGATAGTCATGGCTTTAGTAGCTCATTTCGATGTAGAGCTACATCAGGTGAATGTGAAAACAACCTTATTGAACGAAAATTTATCTGAAAATGTGTATATGGTGCAATTTGATGGTTTTGTGGCAAATGGTAAGGAGCACATGATATGCAAACTTAAGAAATCTTTTTATGGACTTAAACAAGCTTCGCGACAATGGTACTTGAAGTTTGATGAGATTGTCTCTTCTTGTGGCATTAAGGAGGATATTGTAGGTCGATGTACCTCTTGAAGGTCAGTGGGAGTAGTTATTTATTTATTTATTTTTGTCTTGTATGTCGATGATGTTCTACTCACTGCTAATGACACTGCACTTTTGGCTGAGATGAAGCAATCATTCTTTATGCATTTGGTGTGAATGATCTTGGTGAGACATCTTATGTTCTGGGTATTCGAATCCTTCGTGATTGAACATATGGTATTTTTGGCTTGTCTCAGAAAACCTACATTGCCAGAATTTTGAGAAGGTTTATTATGCAGCCCTGTTCTCGTTCTCTCAGAAAAGCACCTATTGTGAAAGGGTACCAAGGTTTTTGTGTTTACTTACCGATGCACTAATATTTTGAATGTGGTTGGATACACTAATGCTGATTATGCTAGTTGTATAGATGACAGAAAATCCATCTCTGGTTATGTGTTTATGATGGCAGACGGAGCTGTATCTTGAGAAAGTGTCAAATAGACACTTACAGCTACCTCATTTATGGAGGCAGAGTACATAGCTTGTTATGAAGCTATTTGTCATGCATTTCCGCTGTGTAATTTTGTTTCTTGGGTTTGGAATTGTTGATTCCATTTTGAAACCACTAAAAATATTTTGTGATAACTCTGCTGTAGTTTTATAAATGTTGAACACATTTTCACAGAGCAAATGTTGGCTGACCCTCTAACTAAAGGTTTAGCTCCTAAAGTGTTTCAAGAGCATGCGACTCATATGAGATTAGTTGAGTCTTCTATTGTTTTTGCTTAGTGGGAGTTTTGTATATTGTAATCAGCTGCTACTGTGTTAATGGTGTTATTTTTGGTTGATCATGCTCTCGAGAATTTTGTATGCATGCTATGATCAATGTTTATTGCCATATTTTGTTATGCGCGCATTTTGTTAGCCATGGCATTCTTGAGTTTATTGCCATATTTTGTTGGGCGCGCAATTTTGTTAATTATGGCATTATTGGTGCTAGAATCTGAGATATTTTGACCCAATCTCAGTAGGCACAGTGTCTTGGGCGGACACATGGATTTTGTGGAAATTGATATGATGATCAATTCTTGAGTTTGTTGCCATATTTTGTTGGGCTCGCAATTTTGTTATCTATGGCATTATTGGTGCTAGAATCTGAGATATTTTGACCCAATCTCAGTAGGCACAGTGTCTTGGGTAGGCACATGGATATTGTGGAAATTGATGTGATGATCACCGTTTGTATATTTTCCACACCACACTTTCATACTACCAATTGTGTCACGGGTTGTAATGTAATGTAATGAATATTCTGACTTATAGCTTTCTTGTTACCCCTTATGGACACAAGAATGGTTTTGGGTGCCGACTCACATTTGATAGTCTATGTTGTGGCCACCTATTAGCTAATCCGGATATATGTTTGCTTATATCATTATAAAGCATTTTGTGTCTTACATAAAGACATATGCTGTCCAAGTGGGAGAATGTTAGATTTATTCCAATTTTGTGGACTAGCATATTCATTTATGTTAAAAAGGTTCCGAATTAGTTCGACTATCAAATATATTGGAGTATTTGTTTAGACCCATTTGGTTAGTGATCACCATTTTGTAATGGGTCATTTTGGTGCACCTAATTTATAAGTATGTATTTTGTTAAGTGTGGGTCCGGTGCTATATGGTTAATTTAGACCCATAATGGGCTGGGCCATTTTATAAGCACTAGAGGAGATCCTACTCCCATCCTCATATATATTTGTGTGTCTAGCCCATTGAGGCACACGGCTGTTGAGAAAAGAGGGAAAGGGAGTAGCTACGCCTCTCTGGCCTCTGGGAAATACCTGGAGCCTTTAAGAGGCTTGATCTTCTTCGGTCATCTAGAGATCAGAATCACTCATCTATGGCGTCGTTGTCTCTCACAGGTATGAGCTTGGGTTTTAAGTTTATTTCACATGCCATGGATTGGAGCAAGAAATTAGGGCTTGTAATTGTGGAATTTCTAACATCATCAGCATTGAAGAACCCTCTCAGATAGAGTTTAAACAAAAACAACATCATCTACAGTAAAACTCAGCAGCAACCTCAGTTTAGAAGCAGCAGTTTCAACAGAAATAGAACTCCGCAGCAGGCTCAAAATAGAAGCACTATCAATTCCAATCTTTTTAAATCTTTCCAATCAACCAGGAGAAGATGAGGCAGTCTCTTAGCCCTGCAATCATTGGGGTTGATAAGAGAAAATGAAAATGTACCCATACCTAGTGGCGGACCCAGGAATTTGACATAGTGGGGGCACCAATTTTTTTTGTAAACGTAATATACGAGTTACAGTTAAGCACATTTACTCCAAAATAATTTTAGCATTCATAATAAATTAACAATTTTAAAGTATATATGTATTTTAATAATTAGCTACTCGGGCAAATTTGCGCACCTTGACTAAATGCATTAAAACAATATTTTAACATGTTCATTATCTATTTTTATATTACTAACTCTACTATTACAGTTTTGGGGCAAAAAGTATACAAATGCAATGTGAGGGTAGATTCGAACCCACGAATAATATATAAAATAAGTTATACACTACTATTTTCAACCTTTTGGAAAAAACACACACACACACACATTACCTTTTTGGCTTTTTCTATTTGCCTTTTGGGAAAAAAATACACACACTCACATTGCCTTTTGGAAAAAGGAAAAAAATACGTGCAGGATAGCATGGGAGAAGTCTTGAACCCACCACCTCTTGCTTAAAAAAAAGAGAACTCTACCAGTGCATTAACCAACAAGTACTTACATACATTCAACATAAATAATATATATACAAAACCGTAAAAAAAATATATATATATTTTTAAAGGGCGTGGGGGCATGTGACCGCACGTGCCCTATGGTGCCCATACCACATATAATTCATGAGCAGGAATACATCAAGAAAATGCAGCAGCAAACAAGGTTTGCCAGCACCCTCCAAGCATCATCTATTAGCTTCCGAAAAGTACACAAAATATACCCTTAATCCTCTTAGCCTCCAAAGACTTGGACTTGGAAAGAGGAAAAATCATTCAATGACCGTCTCTTAGCCCCTAATCATTGGGGTTAAAAGAGGTTAAGTAAGCCTTGGACTCAGCAACAGCAATCCAGCAACGATCTTGAACTGCTCTTAGCCCTCCAAAAGATAGGAGTTGAAAGAGAACCAGCTTCTGCAGGACTGACACAGGACTAGACACAAAAACAAAACACAAAAAAGTCACATCAGACACAGAAATGAGATACCCCAAGACACCAAAAACTCCCGGACCAGACCCAAGACACTAAAAACAGATCAAAGGACAGAGACACAGCTGACACAAAAAGGACTGAGACAAGAAAACCACAAATTAACCAAGACAAAGACCAGAGAAGAAACCTACAAACACAACGACCAAACAACCCAAAGCAGGACACAAAACAAGGAAACCCAAACAGCCTAAGGAGCTACCCAAAAAAAACCAATAATGGAGGAGGTGACAATTAACCATAGGTAATCTATTGAAACAATTTGAGGAGATGTCTGGTCTTAAAATTAATTATCACAAAACTATGATGTGTGGTGGTGGTTTAGATGTGGATGAAATTCAGCCCTTTGCCAATGTTCTGGACTGTAATGCTCAGAATCTGCCCATCAAATACCTGGGTTTGCCTCTGGGCCTCTGGGGGTAAACCCAAGATTAAAATCATCATGGAAGCCTGTTATCGAGAAATTAGATCAAGATTGCCATCTTGGAAAAGAAGATACTTATCTTTTGGGGGAAAACTGGGGTTATTCTGAGCCTTCCTCTCTATTATTTGGCTTTGTTCCATATGCCCGAAGGTGTGATAAAAACTATTGAATCAATTCAAGCGAGATTTCTATGGGGTGGGACAGATTTGAAAAGGAAAATTCACTTGGTGGCATGGTCCAAATTAACACAAGATAAAAGTTGTGGAGGACAACATCAGAAATATCAGACTATTGAATGAAGCATTATTAATGAAATGGTGGGAGATTTGGCATGGAGAGAGAAGCCCTTTGGAGAAAAGAAATTAATTCCAAATACAAGCTAGAGCGGACGGGCTGGATACCAAAAATGGAATTAAACAGAAAGGTCTCCAGCATTTGGAGAGATATCCTGCAAATCCAAGTCAGACAATCTCAAATGGTCGATGCTTATAAGGATAATGTCAGATAGAAAGTGGGAAGTGGCAAATCAATTCTGTTTTGGAAAGATATGCGGTTGGGCAACTCCACATTTGGCCCTAGCATTTCCCTCTCTTTTTTGTATTCTAAATAACAAGGATGAAAGGCTTTGTGAAGTACTGGCAAGGAAAGCCGAATTACAGCAGTGGGATTTCAATTTCAGAAGAAGGGTGCATGCATTACTGGGAAAGAGAGCAGTTAAATGAGCTCATCAATCTTCTCAACGAATCTGGGGTAACTACATCAACAAACACACCTGATAAGCTGGTTTGGCAGGGGAGCAACTCAGGTATTTTTTCTGTGAAATCTATTTACAATTTAGCTGCTTCATCTCATGTCAATCAAGATGACACTTTTGACCTTATCTGGAAGAATGTGGTACTCCCTCGTGTGCAATGCTTTGGCTGGTTAGCTTATTTGGGAAGAGTTAAAACCTCTGAATTCTTATGGAGAATCGGGATTATTCAGAGAGTTGAAAATGCCAACTGTAAATTTTGTATTATGGAGCTGGAAACTTTGGATCATCTACTTCTTTTTTGTCATCCTATCTGAATATCTGGTTAGAAATTTTACCATGGTGGGGTATTCAATGGGTACCTCCTGCATCTTATACAGCCTTATTACATTGGTGGAAGGGTGTGAATGTGAAGAGAAAACATAAGGTTATATGGGACTCAATACCTTTTGCTGTAATTTGGATTGTTTGGAACTCTAGAAACCAGCTGGTGTTTGATAATAAGGGGGTGAATTGGTTGGAAACTGTTGAACTCATCAAAGCAAGGGTGGCCTTCTGGGTGACAGCAAAAAAAATGGATGTGCTTACTCAATGGAGGATATCATGTTCAGATTACAATCTATTGTGAATTCTGGTTGAGCTGATGTGTGTGTGTGTGTGTGTGTGTGTTTGCGGTGGTGTGGGAGATTTTCTGGGTGGGTGTGTTTTGCTTCTCCTCTTTTTCTTGTGGGTGCCTCCTTGGGTAAGCTCTTTCTCTTTGGCCGAGGTATATGATGGAGCTAATCTGCTTTTGATGCTTGTGTCCCCATATTTTCGTGCTCCCTTTCAATCGCTGATGAAGGGGCATATGATGGGGCTTGCTGGCCCTCGATGCTTAAGAAGACTTGTTGGCTAATCTCTTTCCCCCATTCCAAGTGTCTACTACTCTACTACAATAATCGGTGGCATTTACTGTCTTGGGAGGGAGAATGTTTTTACTTTTGGAATGCTCTTGAATAGATAAAATTGTAATTTCCTCGGATACTTGCTGATCACTCGGTGTTGCCTCTCAGTCTGGTTGCTTTGTTTATCCCACTGGTGTCCCTCAAGCCTTCAAGATCTTCTCTCATTGTGGGACTCTTAGGTGGAGTTCTCATATCAGATTTGCTTGCTGTACTGTGGCTGGATAATCTCTGTTTGGTTTTGCTGCACTAAATTCTGGCAGTGCCTTGGATAGAGCTCTAAACTATCTCATCTAATGATCTCTGGATTCCGTCTTGTGGAGCTCTCTCAAAGTCAAATTCATTTTTCTTATGTTTGGGCATATGCTCCCCCCTCTGCGTAGGGCAGTGATTTCGGAACGTGTATCCATTTGGTTTGTACTGTTTTTCCTTGTTTGAGTTGAACTCTTATCAACTCTGAGCAGAGCAGCATATGATTGTCGCTGGGTAGGGTGCTAACATAGTTGGGATGTTGCCTTTGTGTTGTGATGCTATTCCTCTGCCCCTTCTGTCATCCTTTTTTCATATCAATAAAAAAATTCCTTTGCCGTTAAAATTATTTTAATTTTTTTTTGATAGGCAACAAGATTTTATTAAGAAAGAAACTCGACAAAAAGTACATCGAGGGAAGGTCGATTATATTCTTCAAAGATTGAAATTCATGAAAGACCTAGGAAAGAGAAAAGAAAAAAATGAAAAGATACATTCAATGATAATTGAATAAGCCCCAGAACAAAGGCCTTCCAACCATCATCCCAATATCAGTTGCGTTGGTATGGAGGGACGCCATACTTCATCACGATCATCCAACAACCAATGGTAAGTCCTTAACATTAAGGGAAGTCACCAAATATCAGCAGATTGAAATCCTTTGGCATCCATAGACATCTTCTTCAAACCTTTGGATCAGATATAACAGGGCGTCCACCTGAGAAAAGCAGCTTGTGGATACAGCTCTTAGCCCTCCAAATCATTGGAGTTGAAAGAGCTGCAAAACTCAATAGAGTAGCAAAAGTTCCACTATTTATACCACCAGGAATGAGTATCAAGAAATCGATATTCAGATCATCCTTCAGCTCAGCTCCATTAGTACCAAAACTGCAGTAGCAATCCCATTAGATAGTGGATCTCAACAGCACTAATAGATTCCCAGCAAGTTCCAGCACTAATTCAGTTAATCATTTAGTTCAGATCCAGCATCAACAAAAGAAAACAGTAGTTGAATCAGAAATAGGCATAATCCAATGCATCAATAACCAGCCCCTCAGTGTTGGCTACACCTCCAATTGGTCTCTTAGCCCTCCCCGGAGTTGGGAGTTGAAAAAAGAGACAAGGATCCACTGATCTATACTCTTAGCCCTCCAAAATTGAGGAGTTGAAAGAGTAATGGATTATGGATTTCCAGATAGCATCCTGATCTTGTACTCTTGGTCCTCCAAAGCTTGAAGGAGTGTTGGAATTTTCAAAAACACAGCATCATGACTTCTTTTCAAAAAATTTTTACTCTCAAGCATCCTCCCTCCAAAGACTTGGGAGTTGAAAAGAGGAAGTATAACAATCTATCAATGATTCCAAAGATCTCATCTCCTTATACAGCTTCTTAGCCTTTAGAATATCAGAAGCTCAAGCAAGTAAACCCAGGATTGGAACTCTTAGCCCTCCAAAAAATGGAGATGAATCAGGGAGAGAGCACCAAGACACCATTCTGTCCCCAGACTCTTAAAGAAAGAAAAGACTAAAACCAAACAGACTCAAGGAAAAAACAGAGAACAGACACATCAAAGGGGACAGAAAAACCTAAACTTGCACCCAACAAGGCAAACCAGACCAAAACCAGACAAACAACACCCAAAAGCAAACCAACCAAACACACCAACACCACAAAGATAACACCCCAGACAAGGAGAGACCCAAGACCAAACCCAAAAGGCAAGAAAAAAGACCAAAAGCCAACCCCAAGACACCAAAACAGCCTAGACCAGACCTAACCCCAAGACGCAACAACAGCCCATAAGAAGCCCTGAGAGAACCAATTACACCTTCACTTTCCTGATTCCATCCAGATTCCACTTGAAATCTTCCACAGAATATTCATGTAGATTAAATTTGCCTTTTATCCATAGCGCCACTCTAGTTTTAACCAAGTCCACAATGTCTTCCACTTCCCATGCTTTGTTATTAAACACTGTATCATTCCTACATAGCCATATAGTTCAAACAACTGTGAACAAAGTGGCTTGCCAGAAAGATTTTTCCAAATTTTTAAAGACAAAACTATCCCAAATCAGAAAGAGGTCTTTCAAAGTTGCAGGACATACCCAAACAATATGCCACCAGATCATCATTTCATTCCATCCCCTCCTAGCCCCATTACATGAGATAAGAAGATGATTAAGTGTCTCCTCCTCAGTGCTTCATGTTGGAAATTTATTATTTTAATATTACATTTCTATATATTTTTTGGTGCTAGACTTTTACAAGTCAAGTGTATATCTGCGTGAGAGACTCTTATCTTAGCGGATGTTTGAATATCTAAGAGCAATCTAGAAGGAGCATATCTCTTTCATGTTTATCCATATATAAGTAAATCTAGATAAAATCTAGAGCATATCTTTCATATCTATCCATATCTAGAGCATATCTATCCATATCTAAGTGGATTTAGTCATTAATGAAAAGATATGATTTGGATTCTTACTTGCCTATATAAGGCTTTCTTGAGTGAAGCAATCTAAGCTAAGAAAGCCAAGAGTAATACCAAGGCTTCTCCAAAACACTTAGCTTTTCATACTCAATTCTCCCACCATCTTTGTTCTCTAAAAACTAGTCGGTGAGTTTTTAATATGTACGTGAGAGTCTTGGGCAAAGAGTAAGGATGTTCTTTTGTGGAGCTTTGGGTTCTCCTATTTGTGTAGAGTAGGTCTGAACCATACGATAAATTATCGGGCTATTATATCCTAGAGGGGACAAGTCAGAGATTTTCTACTGCGCCGGTTTATTACCGTAGAGGGCTTGAATCTTCTTAAAGAGAGCGAGATTTCCGCGACTCAGCCTGTTAATTTGTCCATTGGAAAGTTTATTTTCGGTGTAAATTTTTGTAATATCACCAGCACTTCATAAACCAAGTTCAATATCAAGAATCCCTCTTCTCACTAAGACCAACCTAATTGATACTCACTAAAAAAAATGTTTATAAAGGTTTTGTTTCAAAAATTTTGAAATTTTGTTTTCATGAATGGAGCAAGTGGAAGAATATAAGGCAATTATTTATCTTTTTCTATATTCTCTCTCCTTTTCCATTGCTTTTTGAGGAACCAAGCAGGGAAAAAAAAATCAACCAGGGGTTTCCTGGTTGTTGTTCTAAACTTCAGTTGAAGAATGGTAATAATTGCAACTTAAATAGTTATTTAGTCGAGTAATTTCAAGAGCTGACAGTCATATGTATGACGGGGAGAAAAGGGAAAACAGGTTGGGTCGGGTTTGGGTATGACTTGACCCATTTTGACACAACCCATCTCATCCCGTCTACTATTGACCCGTATTCGACCCACCCATATTCAACCCATAACTTGCCCAAACCCGCTCATTTACCACCTCTAATAAATACCTCCCCTCCTATAATATTTGTTGTTTTGTGGTTGTATTTCCGATTATGTACTCTGTATTGATTGTTGGGCCCATCTCTATTGGGTTGGTTGATCCCTTATCAACTCGCTTGGGGTTCTTGGCACATGATTGTCACCGGGATAGGTGCCAACCCCATTGGGATGTATCCTTGGCCTTGTGATGTCATTTTTCCTTTTCTTTTCCCTTATTTCCTGTATCACCTCTTCCTTCTTAATAAAATTTCTTCTTTGCCGTTCAAAAAAAAATCTCCATACCCCTCCAAAACGCTAACCAACGGGTCATACATTAGTGAATTGTGAAAAGCTAGATTAATGTAGCATAAAATGGCTCCAAAATTTCTCTATTTTCAGGAGTAGAAAATCAACTAGGGTGACACTTAAGGAATCAAATGCAACTTTTGATGCTTGCAATAGGTGGATTTGTACTATACATGATGATCTCTGCTACAGAATTAGTCTATCAAAACAAAGCATCAATCTGAATCCGAAGACACATTCCATTGTAGGTTTATTCTCCTAATCCTTCTCTTTTTTCATCAGTAAAGAAATTTTATTTCTGTTAAAATTCGAAAGGGTACATTGAGAACGTTGAACAACCATCACGCTTAGAACAAAGATGCCAAAAACAATTGAAACCAAAAGGTGAAGGAGATCATGTGCTAAACTTAAAAGCACCCAAAAAAAAAAAAAAATCCAATAGAGCATTGTATTAAAAGAAGACCCAAACAGAAAGATAAATGGATCTAAACCTTACTCTTTCTAATTCCTGATAAGCACCTTTTGAAGTCTTCAATTGAGTATTCATTCAAGTTAAACTTCCCTTTGATCCAGAATGCCATCTTAGTTCTAATTAATTCCACCACCTCTGACTTCTCGAGCACCTTGTTGTTGAAAATAACATCATTGCGAGCTAACCAAATTGACCAAATCACTGCAAAGAAACATACCCTCCCAACATTATTTCTCCAAGTTTCTGATACTGTTGAAAACCACCATTTTGGATCGATTAAGAAGAGTAAAATCTGAGTCAGGACTCAGGTGGAAGGAAGTTATAGGGGAGGAGAGAGCTTGATTATCTCCTGATAGTTCAGTAGCCTACTAGCCTGTATCTGTATTTTCTTGTTTTGTTTGCTCGGTTGGTTCTTCACCAACTTTTGGGTCCTTAGTGGCAAATGATTATCAACGGCTAGGGTGCCAACCTGATTAGGATGTCAGTTTTTTCTCAAAGTGATGCCGTTCACTTTGGATCCCTTTAGTCATTGTAACTTTGTTTCAATGATTAATAAAATTCTTTTTGCCGATAAAAAAAACCCACTATTTTGCAAGATCCAAAATGGATGCAGGGCAAGCTATCCCACCAGTTTAGTACTGCAGTCCAGACATACCAAGTAAAAGGGCAGTGCAACAATAAGTGCTTTGGTGTTTCCTCCTCGATATGGCATAGGGGGACAAGCCACTTCTCCAGGATTAATAAGATTCAAAATCCCTCTATAACGAAGGACTGACAAGAACAACACTTCCACCTTAGGAGGACACAAGTTACTCCAATCCATTTCCAAAGCTGAGGAGAACACTTCCAGTTCCCACATTAGAAAAGCAGAGGCAAGAGAGAGAGAGAATCCAGAAGTGAATCTGGACCGTTTGATTTCTTTCATGGACAATTTCATGGATCTAGTGTTTTGAATCCTATACTTCTCATGATTAGTTATTTTCGACTGCCAATTTGAACCCCAAATCTAAAGGTATGAACCACCATTCTCCAATCCAATTTCTACTCAGCACTCTCTTCCTACAAGCACTAGGAAACCGATGACTGTTCAATTTCAGCATTTTGGGCCTCATCTTGGATCACTTTGATGATCGGATCCGTTCATTTTCTTACAACATGTGAAAAACATGAACCTTGTAAATTATCACGTCTTCCACATCCGGCCAATCGAGTCATCGACATAATTATTGAACACATATATCTTGAAATATAACATACGAACTCACTGAATTGGAAACATTTGTTTAAGATAATTAAGTACCTATCGATCTTTTTTTTTTCTTTTTTTTTTTTCGGTCAACATTAATTTTCACAGAGTTGAAGTATTCAACCAACTCTATAAAATGAACAATTCCAATAATACAATGTACTCGGTTCAAAAAATGCAGAAACTAAACTTACAATCCCATTCAAAGAAGGAACAAACAAAACAAAAAAAGTCCTTCTCACCTCTCTCTCTCTCTCTCTCTCTCTCTCTAAACTTCTCCTCTACTAGGGTTTCCTTTTAGGCGCCGCCGCCGCCGGGGGGAGGCACTTCCCTCCCTCCTCCCCCGGGCTTCTGTTTCCTCCTTCCTCTCCTGTTATTTCTCTCGCTCTCTCTCTCTCTCTCTCTCTCTCTCCCCTCTCCTCTCCTCCTCGAGACCTCCCCCTGTTTTTCCCTCTTTCGTCCGTGTTTCTCGGGCACTGCCCTCCTCTGCGGAGGAGGGTGTGGCGGCTGTGTGTGGTGCACTCCGTCACTGGCCGGAGGTTTCCTTGGCTACCTCCGGAGGCCTAACGGCATTGGGTGTTTCAGATGGCCAGAGGTTGTGGGCGGCAGGGTGGGGGTGTTTTGATCTGATTTGGTTGGGTGGAGGCGGCGGGCGGTGGTGCGGTGGAGGTAGAGGTGTAGTTAGCTGCTTTCTAATATCTAGTTTTGTAGGTTCTTTTTTAAAAAAGATTGGCGAAGATGGCGGTCTGATTGGTTCGATTTCCTTCCAGTGGTGGCAAGGTGGTTGTGGTCCCCATGGATGGGTTGCTCTTGGTTGTCTTTGTGTGCCGAAGTTTGACCGGCAGCCTTTCCGAGCTCTCATTCGGGCGAGGGGCTGGCAGTTCGTCGTTTCTGGTTTGATGCTGCTGCTATTGAAGATTGTGATATGGAAGGGGATTGTTTGGGTTGCTGATGGTGTTGGTGGTGGTTGGCCCTCAAGCCTTGACTACTTCGGCCTTCACTGTCGTAGGTTGGTTTTCCTCAGCCGGTCTCTACATCTGGGAGAGGTCGGCTCTGTTTAACGGCGAGACTGGGCTCCGGTGGTTTGTACGGCAGTGGATGCTGGTGTTAGGATTTTGTGGTTTGGTTTGGATTGGGTGGACTGGCCCTGGTTTGGGCCGGATTTGGGTGTTAGGGCTTTATTTAATTTGGGTGTTGGGTTGAGCTATAATGTCTTGGAAAAATGACGGCCCATGACGTGTTTTGATAATTACCTTTTAAGGACATGCTAAAAACATTTGTTAATGAACAAAATGTCCTTGGCGGGTATTAATTATCAAAACAAGTTCTTAGCCGTCATTTTCCCTAATTTCTTATTTGCTGCATGTGGACCCTGATAGACCCTTGGGTGGTTTGGGCTATCCTCTTGTGATGTTTTATCCAACATTTTGTTAGATTTCCTTCCCCTTTTCCTGTTTTTTAATAAAGTTTCATCTTTTACCGAAAAAAAAAATTTCCAAGAACTAGACCGGTCCAATTTTCTCCAAAACTGGAGAAGAGGTGGTTCCCAGCACAAAATTGAATTCATATTTACCTCATTATATGAATACCCACAGTCACTCTACCCCGCACACATGCACCCATGTGCTCATATAGACAGAGTCAATCTTAAGTGAGAGCTCGAGGTGCGGCCACTGAAAATTTACAATGTTAGGGGTCCCTCCTTTAATATACTTTGATACTCTTTAAAATAGTTCAATAATACTACTCCTATCGCATAAAAAAATTCAAATTGGGAATTTATAGACTTGGCTTGCGGATGTATATGCGCCACTAATTATTACATTCACATGTCAAATACGTGGAGCCGCGATTAATCGAATAAAATTCAAGACGACGCTTTCCAACCAGCCCGTAAAGAATTAAGACAAAAACAACCCTGTTCGGTTTGGGTTTTGAGAAGAATTTTTAGAGTCATGAGTAGATAGAGATAGAAAGAGAAAATTTATTGGAGACCGTGCTCATAAATTTTGAGATCTTAAAACGAACAAGTATTGTTGAATACATCTCTAATTTGGATGCGGCTAAGAAGCGCGTGCAATCCAATCTGGACCGTACATATTAACAATTAATGGTTCAGATTAGTTGATATTCTTACCCGTAAAAGCATATTCTTACCGATGAGAATATCAAAACAAATCCGGACCATTAAATTTTTTATCCAACGATTGCGATCACTTGGACCGCACAAGCCTTGTGCGTCTAATTTATTCAGGACCGCTCCCTGGGATTGTGCAAGCAGTACTATTGTTTTGGTATACATCTCCCACCATTGTATCTCCATTTCTCCAGTTTTGCACAACCCTCAATTATGGAAAATATTGATGAGCAAAAGAATAAACGATCCCGTAATGCTGCCCATGATCACATCCAGTGTTATCTCCAAAGGGTTGACTGTAGAGACATCACAATTCCTTCACAGCCAGACCATTATAAATTCGACAACTAGCTGTATATATAAAGGACATGACATCGAAATATCCAACACATAATTTTTTATTTATTTTTTCCAGTATCGGGCACATCAGTGGGCCGTGGAGTTGGAGGAAAATTAGTTGGTTAACAATCAAAGGGGTTCAAGTAAATTTTCCGTTTGGAAGTCGAGAGGTACAACCAGATAGGATAATATATCCAGTCAATTAGTACGAAAATAAAAGAAATCAGCTTGTTGTCCCGATGCCAAATCAGAATTAATTAAGAACCAGCTGGACATAATTAAAGAAATTACTAGAATCGAAAAATTGGTGTGGTTTTCATAACCTTTGGGCCGGGCTCCATCTACAATGATTTTTTTGTCTAGTTATGTAGGTGACCACGAATTCATGTCAGCACAAAACCCATGGTACAGTGCACCAGCGTTGATTCGTGTGCAGCTCCTCCCCATACCTTTGGCAATAAAATCTAGGACTTGCTCGCTCGCGTTCTCATTTCTCGCTCTCTTGAATTATAGTACTCCAGGATGTTTTCAAGACATGCTTGTGTTCACACTCCCACAAGCACATTATGTGACTAAGCTCGAAATCCAGTCTCTCCATACTCCTTGAAACTCCTATTTAGTGAGCTCGTCTATCGACCACAACTATGGTTGAAATCGTCATCTCATAGAATCCGGCCAGAAGAAAACTTGAGCAAAAAATCAATTTGATTGAAATTGATGAGTACATAAACAAGATGTATTTTGTTTTGTTAATTTTCGAGTTTAAGATAGTATTACTGTCAAATTTATAAGAGTACTAGCGATTGCCCGTGCCTGAAGCAACGTGTTTTGAACACAAAAAGTTTTTTATCAAAAAAAGTTTTGTTTTTGATAGCGATGACCAAATCATATAAATTCAAGCCAACAAATTCAAACTCAATAACATGTTGTATTCATAAGATCCAAGTTTAAATATGACATAAAAGCTACAAAATAATAGAGCCAAATTCATGATACACAAATGTAACTTAAAAGAGTGTTCCCCACAGGAGGTCATATTTTGCAAAAGAGTCATCCAATTTTTGTATTGAACTGTCTTCATCACTCACGGTCGCTTACCTACTTTTTCAAATTGCAAAATTAAGAACATGAACAACACGAAAACATAAGAAAAACAATAACTAAATGAGTAAAAATTCTGTAATATAAAATAGTGACAAAAATAAGTTACCTTGATCATAGATCTTGTCTATTCACGTTTAGTATAGATTATGTAACTATTTCTTTCTCCAATAAAGGTATGAAGCAAATTAAACTGATTTCTCCTCTTCTTCAAAAGGCTAATGAATTAGAAGGATTGTTTGTATGCTTATAAAAGAATAACCTAAGTTTAGCATAGATTATTAGGGAAAATATAGGTGTTTATTTTTTTCCAAAGAAACATACATGTAAATGTTAATTATTAAAGGAAAAAGGGTTGTTTCCTTTTTGACTGTAGGGAAATCAATCTAAAGGAAACAACTTAAAAGCAAATATTGAATTGAATGTAAGGAAATCAACTTTAGAGGAAAATCAATTATTGAGTTTATTTAAATTCAAAATGATAATCAAGAATTTTAAAGAAACAACCTAAGAGTAATCAATTGAAAGAATTTACCAGTTATAAAGTTAAGAGGTTATATTAGAAAGTATTTTCATAAGAGTTATCAATCCTCTTTAAATAAAGTAAACATAAAAGGGAACAAAATTAAAACAAAATCAATTGCAAAAGGAAGGGGTACATGTATATTTCATATACCCCTTCCTGGAAACGTGTAACTTCTTTTCCGGGGAAAATTTTAAAATGGCATCTAAACTTTGCACCAAATTTCACAGAGACACCTGAACTTAAGTTTATTTCAATTGAACACCTGTACTAAAAAAATTCCTAAATTTAGACACCTGAACTTAAGTTTATTTCAATTAAACACATGAACTAACAAAATCTCCAAATTTAGACCCCCGCCGTTATACTTCGTCCCAAAAATTGTTGACATGGCATCTCCAACCTGTTTAAGTTGCCTCATTGCATATGTTTCCAACAAGGGACGATGCATCCAAGCGAAACCCATAGGCAAACTTCATCGTCCCCTATTGGAAACAGTGCAATGGAGCAACTTAAACGGGTTGAAGATGCCATATCAGCAATTTTTGGGACGAAATATAACGGCGGGGGTCTAAATTTGGGGATTTTGTTAGTACATGTGTTTAATTGAAATAAATTTAAGTTCAGGTGTCTAAATTTGAAGATTTTGTTGGTATAGGTGTTTAATTGAAATAAACTTAAGTTCAGGTGTCTCTGTGACATTTGGTGCAAAGCTTATGTGCCATTTTGAAAATTTCTCTCTTTTCTCACATTTGTATAGATTTATGTTTTAGAAAAAATTCATTCAATCCGACGGTTATAACCTTATCAGAAAATACGATCGAACGGCTATAGATGCTACTTTGTTTATATGCCGAGACATTTTTAAAGAAAATCGCTCTGTTTTATAATATAGAAAGAATTTACCAGTCATAAAATTAAGAGGTTATATTAGAAAGTATTTTCATAAGAGTTATCAATCCTCTTTAAATAAAGTAAAACATAAAAGGGAACAAAATTAAAACAAAATCAATTGCAAAAGTATTGGGTGCGTGTATATTTCCCTTTCAGGGAAACATATAACTTCTTTTCTAACATTAGTATAGATTTATATATTAGGAAAAATTCATTCAATCCGACGGCTATAACCTTATCAGAAAATACGATCGAACGGTTATACATGCTACTTTGTTTATATGCCTAGACATTTTTTACAGAAAATTGCTCTGTTTTATAATATAGACTAGTGCTAACACATGACTACGGCACTACGCATCCCTATCGGAAGGGGATGACAATTGTGTGATTTATGTGAAAATCATGAGCCCTTAACCTGAAAATTGAAGGATGCACTACAGCATTTGGATCAAATGAATCTAACCCGTTCCAACAATTTATTCCACACCATTCTGTTTTGTAATAGAGATACTTCGTCAAGATCCTAGCAATTCTCAATCAAACTGGTTATTTTCAGACATATACTTCCTTGCCCGAAGTTACGAGAATACTTCTTTGCCGAAGTTACGAGAATTTACGAGATAAATGACTCGGGTCCTGGTTATGAATCAGAATAGGCCCAAAAAACAGGAATTTGAGGGGTATGAGGAGACTGGGGTGGAGAAGGACAAATTTTTGGGTGTCAGATGTGTACCACGTGGGCATGTCCATGTGGCCTCTGAACAACACATCCGGGCCTTTCAATAATTTTGGACGGTCCAGATTGAAACTCTCTCTCTTTTATCACCCAACCACTCTTTTTTCTTTTTCTCTCTCCAAATCTAAACCGTCCAAAGCCTGAATGGACGATTGGGATGCACTGCTTGGATATCACATGGTGCCAGGTGTCAGCTGAAAATTTTCAACTTATCTCTCCATTGACTTTTTACAGGCAGCATTATACCAATGGGGAACATATCTCCCCAAGGAAAAATTTGCACGACGACTTTTGACAGCATTACACCAAATTAATCTCTTTTATCTAATTGCAACTTGGTCAAATCAGGAGACTTTTAATTGTGGAAAAGGAAATAAATGTCAGAAGACACTGTCCAGAAAAGGACTGAAAATATTCTAAAGACCTCTGCTTATAAGTATGGCACCCCACCTTTCTTGTTCCCTGTATCCAAATCCCAACTTTTCGCTATTGTTATTGGCTTATTGCTCCTCCTTTTCCAAGATCTGATTTGCTTCACCTTTTAGAAACGCAACACATTTCTCATGCACCTTCCAGCCATGGATGCTGCTGTTGGAAAACTCTCAGTGGTGGTTGTTATGGTGCTAGTAATAGCCACCATTTCTAACTCTGTTTCTGCAGATCCGGATATGCTCCAAGACGTTTGTGTTGCTGATCTCAACAATGGTATTTATTTTGTCCATTAGGCAATGCTACAAACACATCATTAAATGCACATGAATTTAAACATATCTAATGGCACTTTCGGGCACAGTTGTATATAAAATTATGTTCTAAATGTATATTCCTAGACTTTTTGTTGTCATAACCCGTTTCCCTTTTTTGCTTATACTAATGGTTCAGCAACATTATCGAATTTGGGTGTGTTTGTGAAAAGTGTTTCGAATTAGACCCGAATTTTTGAATACTATGCATCCATAATTTTCTTCCTTTAAAGTACTCATAATCCAGCGTTCCACAAGGAAATGAACTTTGGTTGGAGAGAGTGGGACCCGCAATTGATTTGGAGACCACATAAATCAGATTTATGAGATGTTTGTTGGTTCCAGATTATGGGATGGGACTGTAGCATTTCTCTTCACGAAAAAGTATTTGTTGTAGTATATGTTTTTGTATTGTAGCGTAATACACTTTATGTTGGGGTGATTTGGTCAAATATACCCTCCTCATGAAATTTATTTTTGCTTTTCAAAAAAAATATACCCTCCTTGTCCAACTTGATGTACCTGTTGGCTGTTGTCAAGTTTTCTCAATAAAACTTTTATGTTGCGGATAAAAAAAATTGTAATTAGAGACTATACTAATATTTAAAGTTACTGGAGACTAACATACTGATCATATTGAAAATAGTTAAAATTATAACTAAGTACTAGTATGGAATATGTATAAATCATGTGTGTGCCCGAAACCTCTGTTAGCTCCAAATTATTCACTTTCCGTTGGTAAATTGGTTGATGTTATTCTCTTCGTCCACAAGGAATCTTTTTTCTGAATTT
The DNA here is from genome assembly GCA_019656295.1 of Rhododendron mucronatum var. ripense. NCBI lineage: Eukaryota > Viridiplantae > Streptophyta > Magnoliopsida > Ericales > Ericaceae > Rhododendron > Rhododendron mucronatum. Next base: position 1,893,985 of record BPLT01000068.1, read on the forward strand.
TCGCTCACAAATGTAGGCCTGTCCAAACCTCACACAATCTGTTTCATTTTGGGGTAATTATTGTGCTCTCAATTTTTTTTATCGGCAACAAAAAATTTATTAAATTTAGAGAACTCCACAAAGGGTACATCGATATTGGGCTCTCATTTCTCATTTAATTTGACATGACAACAGTACCTAACAGCATACCTTATTATTGATTCACAGCTGTGAAGATGAACGGTTTTGCCTGCAAGGCAAGCTTCAGCGCTTCAGATTTCTTCTTTGCCGGTCTAGCAAAGCCACAGCCCACCAACAATACTTTGGGTTCAAACGTGGTTCTAGCCAATGTGATGCTAATTCCTGGCCTCAACACCCTAGGTATCTCCGTGGCCCGCATAGACTATGCCCCTGGCGGCATTAGGCCGCCTCACACCCACCCACGCGGCACCGAGATATTTTTCGTTCTCTACGGAGAATTGGATGTTGGGTTCATTACCACAGCCAATGTGCTTGTTTCCAAGACCATCAAACGAGGTGACATATTTACTTTCCCTAAGGGTTTGGTTCACTTCCAAATTAATAATGGGAAAAAACCGGCCGCCGCTATTGCTGCGTTCAACAGCCAGAATCCTGGTGTCCAGGGCATTCCCGCCACATTGTTTGCTGCCACGCCCCCGGTCCCAGATAGTGTGTTGAGTAAGGCTTTCCAGATATCATATCAAGAGGTTGATGCAATCAAGTCGAAGTTCGCATAAAAGACCTAAAGGGTGGTTTGTGATCTGGGGTGGGTACGTTGTTGGATTTCTTGTTTTTGTTGTTTTTTTGATCAGCTTGTTTTTCTTGTTGTTGATTGAGATTAGAATTCATGGTTTCACAAACAGAAATAGTGGATAAGAAAGTGGATTAATGTTGTACTTGAGTCCATTTACTTATGCATTCGGTTTCAATTCTTTTGTTTACAGAGAAATAAGATGAGTATTTTAAATAATAGTAATATCTAAATACGTATCAATGATAGTTTTGTATCACCCAACTTTGAATTATAATGCCTATAATATAGGAACAATAGCCACTTGAACATTGACATTAGAAGGGGTTTTTTTTTTTTTCCATGTTTCTATAGTATTGACTTGGAAAAGATCGGATGTGAAAGTCAACTTCATTTTCGTTTTTCGATCTCACACTAAGCAAGTTGTAACATTCCTTGTCCTTCATTGATCTATGTTTCATAGAATCGGGTAGTATCTGTGTGAGTATGTGTTTAATTAGGTGTCAAATTTGTCTGCATTTTGTTACTACATATATAAGAGATTCATAGAATACACAAACACGACAATGTCATATCTCTCTCTAACTTTTTTCGGATACAATATTGTTGCTAACAAGTAGTAAGAAATTTTGTGCATAATGAGGTTTTGATACATAGATATTTGGTAATCTCCAAATCATGATTAATTAAGCTCTAAAGGACGATGTCCAAAGACTCGCCCCCTATATATCTCATACCCTCCAACAAGTGTCGAGTGTCCTATATATATACAGATACTTCATGAAGCATCCTTACAATATAATTCCTTGCCCCTGTTTGTTATGACCCCAAATATGACAATTCCGCTGCACCAATATTAATTTGGAGTTTGCTTGCATGCATTTTCACACTCGGATTAATTGTAGCATAAAATAGCTCCAAAATTCCTCTATTTTCAGGACTAGAAAATCAGCTAGGATCGATGACACTTATAAGGAATCAAATACAACTTAATTTTGATGCTTGCAGTAGGTGGATTTGTGCTATGATCGATCTCTGCTACAAAATTAAGCAGTAACATGCTAGATTATACTAGATAGACCAATCACAATTATAAACGTAACTTCTATATTTTGTTGGTCATCGATGGATTCTAAACTGTGATTCAAACATTAAGAAGAAACGAAAGGAAATAAGATAACTCATGTAACGGCTTCACCGCTCTCACTCCCTCTCCGGCAATGGTGGATCCAGGAATCCAAAACAAGTGGGTCATTTGTTAATTGCTACCTTGAAAAAATTTCTTCAACTAACCACATGCAATTATCTGGCCATCCGTTACTACACCTAAATAAATATATTTAATTTTTTGGCTAAGCTACGCATAAATATAAGTTCTAATCTAAAATTTCACTACTAAAACTTCATTGCCGAAAGACCCATATATGCAGAACAAGAGCAATTATTACATTGTTAAAAAGTCCAAAAAAAAGTGTGCCAGTGATGCGAAGGTAAAAGACTTCCAAATATTGGGAAAAAGATGAAACAAGCCCTCGGTTTGCAATTTCACCTTAAGCCTCGAACGGGTTTTTTTTTTTTTTTTGATCAGCGAAATAGTTTTATTAAAAACTTGAACAGGCTGCTTGGACTGCCCCTGTCCACCATATATAAAATGCGGTTGAAAAGTAGAATGCTCCTGCCACAACAATGGCTCATGCTATAGAAAAAGTACTTTGAATTTGGATTTGTGGACTGATTTGGTTTGCGGAAACGATAACAAACATAGAAGAACGGATGTGACACTGTTATGTAATCGAACAAAACACATGAGAGAGAGAAAGGGGGGAGGAGAACATACGAAATACAGATTTTATGTGGCTTGTTTCCTAAACCTACTCTCTACAAGCAGTCAGGTATTTCCTTGTATGAAAGAAACGGATGTCCAAACAGCTACAAATGAGATCTTTTACCGCAAGCTCGAATTTCGTCAGACAGTGGAGGCGGTCCAGGCAATGGATTTACCACGAGCACAAATCTCTCAAAGTGTCTCTCTTGCCTCTCACAAGAAAAAAATGTGTCACAATCAGAGAAAAACCCTAAAAATTGTTTAAATACTGAACTGTCTTGGCGTCGACTGTCCGGACCATCATAGCACCGGACGGGATTTACCGCGAGCTTGAATTTCGTCATACAATGGACATCGTACTAGGCGAGATATGCTGAGGCCTGAGAGGTCCGATTTCGAGCCAAAACACTTCATGACTTACATCAAACCAATATCTACGTTAAATTTTTTTTAAAAAATGCATTTTCAGGCACATGGGAAAATTAATCTTTTGTAAGGAACTGATAACAACTGTGACTAATATAGTAGTAAATGGTGATAATTATACATATAGCATATTTGTCCCGAGTAATCCATCGCATATCGTGTAGTCTTTCGTTCCACATATATCCCAAATTAGTGAGACTAAATGTTGAAAGTATCATTGGAGATTAGGTTTTGGTTCATTTTGAAGAAAATTTCATTTTCTTTCTTTCGACGAGAAAGTTTATTTATTATATCTCAACAAAGGATAAAGAATAACCAAACCAAACCAAACCAATGAGGACTCATTAGAAAAGCAGAGGCGAGAGAGAGAGAGAGAGACAGAGAGAGAGAGAGAGAGAGAGAGAGAGAGAGTCTAGCAAAATGCTGAAAAGGAAATGAAACGAAGAAAGCTACTACAAAATAATTAAGGCCCCGTTTCAGAACACCTTCTTAAAAAATAAATACTTATTTCACATTTTTAAACTCAAAAATAATGTAAATAAAAAATAATTTTTCAATTTTTTTTGCACCGTATTAACGATCTCAGTGAGATCTATCAAATAAGATCCATATTGATAGTAAAATTATTTGCGTAAACACATGATTTTTGAGTTTGAAATTACCTTCTTAAAAAATAATTACTTATTTTCTTTTCCGGAATGTAGCCTAAATAGTTTAAGCAAAACATTATAGACAGCCTTGGGGACTTTCCTCACCAGCCAAAAATGCACAATTTGACCATTTTGGGACCCCATATGAGCTTTTCCGTTCAGATCAAAACAAAATTATGGCCTTCTCCATGGAAGGTAATGTAGAAACAAACTTTGTTTACTTCTTTACCCACGATCAACCAACTAGATGACATTATGTAGAAAATACATGTTGTGCCCCAAGAATTAAAACCAAACACACACAAACACAGAATATACTTAGTTCTTCAAAATTGGGTGCATCCACGGAGGAAACGGAGCAATATTCTGATATAGAGACAAGTTTTACGAGGGAGTTCTCTCTCAAACTCACTACATTCTCTCAATCTCATCTCTACATTGCTGGCCTAGCTGATACAAAGACTGGGAGCTCAATTTATAGGCAAATATTGAGGTCTGTTAACAAGCCATGCTTGAGAAGAGAATTCCCATAAGAATTCTTCTTCATTATTAATGGAGCCTTTATCTTTATGTTCAATCTTCTGCATATCCAAGTCAACAATGGAGGCTTCAATCAGACCTCTTGAATTTCAGCCACCAAACATGAATTTCATAAGTGGAAATTCAACAATAAATACCAGGGAAATTTGAGTTTTAAGAAAAGCCAAATTCAAATTTTAAATCTGTTCAATTACTAGGATTTGAGTACTCCCAAATTTAAAGTCACATATATTCAATAATAAAAGGGGCGGCTAAATGTGCAGATTTTTCATCACACATTCACGCTTTGAGGTTACTCGTACGGCTTAGCAATTTTGAATTCGGGGATAGATTTTAAAATATGCATTAATGGGGGCACACCTAACCCCATGCTTTCTTAAATGATACAATTTTCGCCAGTAGTACTAGATTGTTAATCACCAACTCATCTAAAAACTTAAGCTGTTAGAGAGAAGGGCAACTTTATTTTTTATACCTTCAACACGCCCACTCGCGTGTTGTTCGGCTCTCCTTCATAAGCGGGCTAAACACGTATAAATATTTTAATATTAGGTAAGCGGTGAGATTCGAATACAGAATCTATTACATGCTCTGATTTCATATTAAATTATTAACCACTAACTCATCTAAAAGCATAAGCTATTAGAGAGAGAGAGAGAGAGAGAGAGAGAGAGAGAGAGAACTTTGTATGGAACCCACGGGGAGGAGGAGAAGGGAGAAGATCGAAGAGTTGTGGTGGCTAGGGTTGAGAGGGAGGAAGTGAGAGATAGGGTTGAGAGATTGGATGGTCACAGTCATTCACGACCCATTAGGTGCCCTCTTTATGACTACTTGCTTTCAGGGTATCCAAAAGTTTGTCTAATTGCTTATGTGTAGTCACTAGTCAGGCTAAGGTCCCGTTCTAAAATACCTTTTTAAAAAATAAATGCTTTTTTCATATTTTTAAATTAAAAAATAATGTAAATAAAAAATAATTTTTAAAATTTTTTTTTGCACCGTATAAAAGATCTCAATGAAATCTATCAAACAAGATCCATATTTGTAGAAAAATTATTTGTGCAAGCATATGATTTTTGAGATTGAAATTACCTTCTTAAAAATAAGTACTTATTTCCCTTTCGGAAACGGGCCTAAGTTTCCTTAAAAAAGCCACGTGATTTTTTCTCTTTTCTATTTTTGGGATAGAAAACAAAATTTTATTTGAACTCGGCTATAGATATATAAAGAAGAGAGACCAATTACTCACCGCAGAGAATGAAGTACGTACCATACAGGCCTACAAAAGAAAGAAAGAAGAGAAGAAAAAAATAAATTCGATGGAGATTGAATGAGCCCAAAACATCTCCTCTACACAAACCAAATCGAATCCCGGCAGAGCAGCCTAAACCACAAACTTGAAAATCGAATCCCGGCAGAGCAGCCTAAACCACAAACTTGAAAATCGAACCCTTTGGAAAAGTCTAGACAGAATTTCATTCATCATATACCCCGTATATCTATACTAGTTTTTAAAGAACGAAGGTGTTTCCTACTTTTTTCTTTTCAAGAATACCTTTCAAAAATAAATAATTACAAACCTAAGGTGGAAATCTTCGCTTGGATGGCTTTGCAATCCAAGGTGGCTACGCGTTCTATGCTTTTGGATAGAAATTTGATTCCAGATGGTCAATCTACTCTGTGCCCTTTTTGTTCGCTGCATTTGGAAACTCCGCAACACCTATTTTTGCACTATCACTTTTCGTGGGATGTTTGGTCACAGATTCTAGACTGGTGGCATTTGAGATGGGTGTGTCCCGCATCTCTAGAAGCTCTTTTTGGGTGGTGGATGGAAAGAAGATTCAAAAATTTGGAGAAAAATTTGTGGGAAGTTACTTTCTTTGCGACATTGTGGTCTTTGTGGTTGACGAGAAATAATTATGTTTTTAACAACGCCACTTCAGGAGCTGGGGTTGTGAGTGAGCAGATTAAAGCTAGAGTTGCTATGTGGATAAAAGCAAAGTTCAACATTAAGATGTATACGGTCGAGGAATTTAAGGTTTTTTGGGGTGGAATTAGAATGTTGAAACTGTAAAGAGTGTTTGCTGTGGTGTATGAGGTGTTTGTTTTTCCTCCAATTTTCTGTTGAAAGTCATTGTAAGGGGCGTGGTTTTATTTTCTGTTTTTGCTGCTTGAATGTGTAAGTTTGTTTAGCTTACATTGTTCGAGCCCCCTCGATATACCCTTTCGAGTTAATATATATGTTTCGTTTTGCCGAGCAAAAAAAAAAAAAAAAACATGGAAGCTTTTTCCCTGCAACTCTCCAACTGGAAACGATGCAGCTTTAATTTCCGTAACTAAACGGCACGACGACATCTAAACCGCTATGCTCCATTGCAAACGTTGCTAATAACAAGGAAAAAAAGAAAGGCCCCTTTTGCACCCCCATCTTCTCTCTCCCTGTCGCTCTCCCACTCTCTCAATCATTGGATTCCTCCTAGCTTCATACGTAACGATTCAATTTCTTCAAATTAAGAGGGCAGACATTAATCATGCAATACATGTAACATGAATGATGGTATGCTTTATGAAACACATTCTTTTACGGGCCTTTACCACCGATATCAGCCATGGTTTGCTTTCTTTTTACCCATTCGGACGCACCGTCATCGGATGGAATCCAACAAATATTAGTTCAGCCACTAATGTTTTAGTTTCCTGAAACAGTTTGCCTTGATGGATGATGAATGGCTGCAAATAAAGGATCAGAAATTGATAGAGAGTAACATTTAGAGATGGAGTTATTACTTGGGACCACAGTACTATGAGTTCTCTTCTCAAATATAGGTCATACTTTCATATATCAACCAATTGTTTTTTGTTTTCTAAACATTATAAGTGCTTTGTGATGTAGAGAGATGTGAGGAGGAACCGATTTCACATGTATAAGGTACAAAGGCTTTTCTGTAATTTGTAATTTTTCAAAAGTAGTTTAAGTTGTCTTTGGGTTTGGCATTCTCTGAAACCATTTTTCCATTGATTTGGTGTATTGTCATTAAAACAATAGTTTCCCTTCATCTTCAAATTGTTCTGTACGCCCTAGGCCTCCTATAGAAAACCCATGTGAAGATGTACTTGTCCTTTTGAGTTTAGCAGAGGGCTAACTAAGAGAGAAAAATTATTCAATGCCCTCGGCCAACTCACGTGGTGCCCCACGCTCCTTCACCACCACTTATTGATGTGAGATCCATGACTACGTATATGGACATCACACCGAGATGTACAAGAAAAGGGCTCATGACACTAAATATAATCTCTAAAAAGATAGGAGAGACTTATGTTTCAGGTCTGATCTCATGTGTCACCTCCATATATTATTGACTATTACTACACTTTTGAGTAATTATGTAACTGCCATTTGAATTCGACATGGAAATTCATCTATGTTTCGGCAATAAAACGTATTCTTCTTAAGTTAGATTTCTAAATGTTTTGGTACACGCGTCATTTTAGCTTTTTGACAATGCAATTTTTCTATTGTTTTGGGGAAAGATAGTTCAAATTTCTAGACATGATAAATTGCAATTGCTTTCCGTTACATGTGCCTGCCACATGCATTGCCCCTATACTAGTAGGTTCAAAACGCCAAAACCATAAGGACCCCCAATTGATAATTAAACAGATGGACACTTGGAAAGAATCACATGCACGACTTTGACAGGTCGAAAACACGTACAGCAATCAATCCCATCACGTCAAAGAAGCAGCAGCTAAGCATCAAGCTATGCTGAAGAATTGAAATACAATCCCAAGAACCTCCGGCCCCGTTTTGCTTTTGATTTTTAAAAAATAAATATTTATTTACAATTTTTAAGGTTAAAAATAGTAGACTTATTGAAATAAAAAAAAAATGCAATATGTATCTTATTTGATAGATCTCGATGAGATCTATTAAACCCTGTACAAGAATTAAAAATTATTTTTGTAAGCCCATTATTTTTAAGCTTGAAAATATATCCATATTTTTTAAGTACTTATTTGAGAAAGCGGAACCGGACAGCCCCCCATAACTAGGAGTTAAAAAGAGGAAACCCAATGTTATTTAAAAAAAATCGGGTTTAACAGTATTGCACCAAATTTTTGGGTGAAAAAATTGGATTTTGGTCAAGACGAATCAATAATCTATAAATGTTTAACCCATAACTAACAAATGAAAAAAAAAATTGAACAAAGACATAATATAAAGGCAACGTGGCTTTTCTAGTAAAACTCCCAATCGTTTCACAATTATTGGAAGATATATTAATTTATAACCGAGTCCAGGTGGCAGGTAGATCCAGCATGCATGCATATTTGAAAAATTACGTAAAGACCTCTGCCTATAAGTAAGGCACCCACCTTTCTTATCCCCATCCGAATCCAACTTTTCCCTCTTGTTATTGCTCCTTTTTCCAAGCTCTGATTTGCTTCACCTTTTACAAACACAACACACCTTCCAGCCATGGTTGCTCCTGGAAAACTCTACGTCGTGGTTGTTATGGTGCTAATAGCCACCATTTCCAACTCTGTTTCTGCAGATCCAGATATGCTTCAAGACGTTTGTGTTGCTAATCTCAATAATGGTATTTATTTTTTTCATATACCAATGTTACAAACACGTACACCTTAATTTAAAACACAATTCTAGATATAACCGTGTCCGAAACTATTAGATGCACATAAATTTTAAACATATCTAACAGTTTCAGACATAGTTGTATCTGGAAATGTGTTTTAAATATATAATTCTACACTTTTTGTTGTCAAAAAGCCCATTTTTGCTCATACTAATGGTTCAGAAGCATTATCGAATTTGTGTGTTCACGAATAGAGTTTCAAATTCGACCGGACTTTTTGAGGATTAGTACACATCCATTGTGGCACAAGGAAATAAAGTTTGGTTGGAGAGTGTGGGACACACAATTGATTTGGAGATCCATAAAAATCAAGTTTATGGGGTACTACGCCCCATTGATTAATTACCTTACCAACCAATTATCAAAATATGATCAATTCCCAAATAATTCATGTTTTTCATGGATTATATTGACAAAAATACAAAATATTAATCATATTCGAAACTTGAAAAATATTGACAAAAGAAAAATTATCTTGATTACCATAAAAAATATTTCAGGACATGGTGGATATTCAAATAGATCATGTTTTTGAAGCAAATCCACCATGTTTGTCATGATTTATTTTTGCGAATTCTCCACAAAAAAGTTTGGGCTCAATAACAACAACCAATTCATGAATAATTTTTCAAAATATACATAGTTTATCATGAGATAATTATGCACAAATTCATGCACGTACTCATATCTATCATATTTTTTTATGAAATATTTCTGCACAATAAATCATATTACAAAATTTGGTGGAGATTCAAATTCATCATATTTTCCACGGATTTATTTTCTACAAATTTTCCATGAAACATGTTGTCTCAGAATTGATGTAAGTTAAGAAATAATTACAAAAATAATAAATTTGCTAACATGGTCAATATACAAAACCAATGAAGCACTGTATAGAATTTTTTTTTTTTTTTGATAAGCAACACAATTTTAGTAAGAACTCGACAATGGATACATCAAGGAGACACCAACTACTAGCCACTGAGGATGAGGAGTAGAAGCCTACGGAAAAAAAAAAACAAAACAAAACTACACCCAAAGAAAAAATTGAATGAGCCCATAGCCATCACAAACCAATCTTCCTGCACATTACACCACTACAAGGTGGCCTAATTCTTGGCAACACTTGACCAATTCCGTATGAAACCTTCCCAGTAATGCAGACTGAATTAGATATCGTTAGCATTATATTCCAGACAGCGACTACAAATCAGTACCACACCTCTCACACTAAGAACATAGCAGCTAAGTTTTGACAGCAACTACATGAAGCACTGTATAGTTTCCCTTTAACATTCAGGAATCTGCTACGTTCCTAAGGGAAGCACTCGATAATTTATCTTATACAAACCGAAGGAAGCGTCTGAACCATTTCAGGCGACGTGGGTGACGGCGTCTGTGGTCAGATTTGCAGGAGTGCACCACGGTGTTCGTGGCCATGTGGTGCAGATCGCCGTTCCACGGTGTTCGTGGCCATGTGGTTTCCGGCATAGTTTTTTTTTTTGCTCGGCAAACGAAATAATTTTATTACTCGAAAGGGTACATCGAGGAGAAAAAAACAAAAAGAACAAAGAAAGCAAGACCATCCAACTGAGAGTTGGACGGTTACAACGCCTCAAAAGGAACTACAACTTGAGCTTTCGAATTCCATCCAAAAACAACCTAAAGTCCTCCACCGAATAAAACTTGATGTCAAACCTGGACTTCATCCACATTGCAACTCTGGTTTTCACAAGCTCACCCACCTCCTCGATACTAGTAGTTGCATTGTTGAATACGTAGTCATTCCGTACCAACCACAAGGACCAAAGTGTAGCATAAAAAGAAGCTACCCACAGCTGTTCCTCCAAGCCTCCAAACCTGTTGTTGAACCACCATAAAGCTAAATCCGCCAAAGATGGAGGGCATACCCACACAACATGCCACCAATCTAGAATCAATGACCATATGCTCCAAGAAAATTGGCAGTATAGAAACAAATGATTAGGGGTTTCCGGCATAGTTTTTAATATCAGCCGGTACGTTTTTTTCAAATCGAAAACGATTAAGCCCACGTTTTGCACCCCCCTTGTGCAAATAATTCGTGACACGCATCTGGTTAACTGGTTTCCGAATCAATTTTCCAAATTGCTGCCCATTTTCCTGAGTGCGCGAGACCTCTCCTTGAGTCTTCATTCACAAACCCACTAAAGTGCAAATTCATTTAAAGTAGATAGAAGTTTTGTAACTTGCCAATGTGGAACTATAGAAAAACATCATGTTTTACAAATAAACACTAAAATTCCAACAGAAACTAGTTGTGGCTAGCGATTATGTAATGTAAAACCTCTATGGTGTGTTTATTTTAATGTCTTCATCTTACTTTTGCTGTTTATGTCAATTATATAGAAACTCATAATGTTGCATTTTTCTCATCTTTGTAAAATCTTATTGACTTGTGGGTTTTGATAAATTATCGGATATTTCACATGAAGAGAATCGACTATTATATGTCTTAAATTAATTAAAATGTGATAATTTAAGTCAATGTTGGGGGCAAAAGCCGTAAAAGTATATTTTTCAATTTTTATACATGCTGCTGATGATTTTAAAAAATTCACGACCGCGACACCCGATTGCCGCGATGTATGACCGATATGTCCCGATACCGATATACCGCGACCGATACCGCGATTTAAAACTATTGTTTCCGGTGTTGCTATCTTCTTCGAAAATTTTGGGAACCACCTGGGGCGGTTTTACCGTTCCATTTTTTCCTTTTTTTTCGGGTGTTTGAATGTGTTCAGATGAGGAAAGGGGTAATGATCCCATGATTCTCCGGTACATTTTATTCATATTAATGAGGGGTTAACCAGAAACAAAACAAAAAAAAAAAAAGAAGAGTTTTTCATATTGAAGGGTGTTATTGACATTTTATGAATGTTAGGATTGAGAATTAAGTATTTAAATCACTAAGGATAAGGACTTAAGTATCATTAGAGGACAAGATTCCTATTTAAGTTCCCCGTGATTTTTGTGTAAATCAAAGTATGATATTTAATTATAAGACAATAACATACTACTAATATTTAAAATTACAAGTGATCATGACTAACATACTAATTATGCTGAAAATAGTTAAAATTACAAGTACTAGTATCGAAACCTCTGTTAGCTCCACTACAGTTCCGTCACTATCCGTTGGTATTATTGGTTTATGGTATCTTTTTGTCCACAAGGATTCTTTTTTCTCAATCTTTGCTCACAAATGTAGGCCTGTCCAAACCTCATACGTAAATGTATTTCATTTTGGTGTAATTACTGTGCTCTCATTTTGATAACAATAATACCAAATTAATGGTATACCTTATTGTTGATTCACAGCTGTGAAGATGAATGGTTTTGCCTGCAAAGCAAACTTCAGTGCATCAGATTTCTTCTTTGCCGGTCTAGCAATGCCACAGCCCACCAACAATACGGTGGGTTCAATCATGACTTTTGCTGATGTGATGCAAATTCCTGGCCTCAACACCTTAGGTGTCTCCATGGCCCGCCTCGATTTTGCCCCCGGCGGCCTTAACCAACCCCACACGCACCAACGCGCCAGTGAGATGCTGTTTGTTCTCCACGGAGAATTGGATGTTTGGTTCATTACCACAGCCAATGTGCTAGTTTCCAAGACCATCAGACAGGGTGAAATATTTACTTTCCCTAGGGGTTTGGTTCACTTCCAAATTAATAATGGGAAAGGACCGGCCGCCGCTATTGCTGCATTCAATAGCCAGTATCCGGGCCGCCAGGACATTGCCACATCGTTGTTTGCCGCCACACCCCCGGTGCCAAATAGTGTGCTGAGCAAGGCTTTCCAGATATCATATAAGGAGGTCAATGCAATCAAGTCAAAGCTTGCATGAAAGCCCTAGAGAGTGCTTTGTGATCTGGGGTTGGTATGCTATTGGTTTTCTTGTTTTTCTTGTTGTTGTTTATTGGGATAAGGATTCATAGTTTCACGATAATAAATAGTGGGTCGGAAAGTGATTCAATGTTATATGTAAATTCATTTACATATGTATTCGGTTTTGCTTGTTATGTTTATCGAGAAATAAGACGAGCATCTAAATGCTTATCAATGCTAGTAGTGTACTATCACTAACTTTGGATTATAATGCGATCAAGGCTGGCTTTGAGATTTTGGAGGCCTAAGATAATCTTCGAAAGTGAGGCCCTTAATAATTGTAAACGAAAATCAAATAAAAAGTCGGTATATCAACTTTAATTTCAAGACCAAATACATGTATTCAAGGTGAAAAGCCCCACAAAAAATACAATACACCACACTAGCCCTGTTTGTTGTTATTCTTCTTTCTTCATTGTATTTGTCTGTAATTGGAAGTACTTAGAGTAGTAGCGTTTAAGGGGAAAAAAAGATGCATTTATGCACCCACAACACTGAATAATTTTGAAGGGCCCCAGAGATTTTGGCGATCCTGTGACCTTTTGTTATTTCTCCTTTTTGTTTTTTTCTTGCGGTCTGTGTTCCATTTTTCTGGGCCATTGGGCCTCAGGTGTAGAATGTCTTCTTGGGTTAAAAATTGAGCCCTAAATTAAGTCAAATATACTAGGTCTTACATATAAGTGGGGGCCTGTGGGCTACCACAACCACAGGTAGATCGGGGCAGCCCGAAAAATGAAGTTTTGAGCTTGAAAATTTAAAAAAAAAAATTGAATCGAAAGAAAATTGAAGAGTCGCCACCCGGATTTTATGGTTTGCCACCTGAGAAACCATTTTATTAAAAACGATAGATTTAATTGAAAACTAGAGATCATTTGGGGGTTCGGAAGCCATATTACGAAAGGAGAAGGGTTTTACGGCACTCCCCTCACCCGATTTAAAATCGGTCTCTACTAAACGTTTGCGGGGTTTTTGAAAAATACTTTTTGTTGCAATGTCTATCTCTCATTGAGCAATTAGCACATACTGAAAAGTAAAAATAGTGTATACAAGTGATGGTGTACAATGTATATTATTGAAGTGATGCAACACGTGGGATAATGCATGAGAAATGGAGACCAATTTCTGAGGTCACTCTCGAGCCCTCGGGAATGCACTCCTGAGCGCTCAGGAGTACTGCTACCTTCTCCTGCAAATCATGGTTAGCAGACAATAGCGCATGAAATAATGCTCAACAAGAGGTTTAAATGTCCTGGAACTGGTACGAGCCACTTAAACCTTGCTTCTTTGCATTTGAAACTTTGACAAAAAAAAAAAAACTGAACAGACCTTCTGGAAATATTTAACTGAATTTTGGAAAATGACTTTCAAGGAAAGTGTGGTTTTACCATATTGCCTATAGTAAGTAATTCCTTTTCTGTTTCTTGAAAACTGAAAATCACTTGGAAATCGATGGAGATTTGTGTTGATAACAATAGAGTTTGGAAACAACAGATACTGGATCCATTAAAATTTTCATTTTCCTTGAACGTTTCATAGAAAAATGAGCAACGACATAACCAGAATTACTCTCGAGCGCTCAGGAGTTCCATCAGGCCCATTTGAAATTTTTTGTTTGTGGCCCTTCCACCCCTTGTTTTTACACCAAGATCATTCAACCACACCCCCAGTATGGTAGTCTGGAGTGGGCTGAATGACCTCTCTCAGAAGGATAATAGCCCTTTTAGCTGAAAAAGTAGAAGAAATCTACCTTTGTGAATGGAACATTTGCTTCTTAGATAGGCTCTAAAAGTGGAATGAAATGAGAAAACCTCAAGAACTAAGAGTGCAATTTTTCTGAATGATTGTGAAGTGATTTTGATTTTTGACAAAACTTTGGAAAATTGATTTTTGTTGCAAGAACAAGTTTTCGCTTGAAAATGAGAGAGAAATGTGCAGGATTTCGTGGTATTTTCCTTGGTTATTTTTCTGGTTCCCCCCTCCACAATGTAGCATAGGAACTGCTATTTATAGGCCAAGAAATATGAAATTTGAATTTTGAAAATAAATTATAAAATTAATTAAAGGGACAATTATCAGTATGATTTGACCCCCTACTAACTCAGGTCAAAAACACAGTAGCAATGACCAACGTGATTGAAAACATAGCCATGTGATGACTGAAAAAAGATGAAAATTCAAATTCCCATGGAAAATTTTGTTGACCTGAGCGCTCAGGAATGAGCCAAAATCTGGGGTTTTGAAGATAAATCTCGAGCGCTTGAAAATGGTACTGAACGCTTAGGACATATTTTGCCAAATTGATTTTGATTTTGAAAATGTAAGAAGCAGGGTCTAATTGTAGCCAAGGCAAAAAGTCACAAATTAAGGAATTTCAATAAATTCAAATTGGGATGTCTACAGCCAATATTCAAAAGAAAACTAAAAAGTAACGAAAAGTAACAACAAGTGAACACACGAATATATGTGGAAAACCTCTTAAAAAGGGTAAAAACCACAAGACAAAATTAAACCGCTGAAAGTAATCATTGTACAGTTACAAAACAATCTTAGCCAAAACAATCGTTAAACCTCACCGACGGACCGAAAATGGAATTGCCAAATACACGTACACAGCACCAAGTGGTTGATGGTCTCACATGCTTTAAATCCTCAAGTCCTCCGATATACTTTTAAAATCCACCGGACCGGGAAGATCGAATATTTTAAGTAGTAGAATCGATGGTTGAAAAGATCAGTACTCTTGGAGTTATTCAGAAATGTTGATGATCAACAGACCATATGTTACTCCAAGAAATAAGCTTTCAATCTCCCTTAGGTAATTCCTTAATATTGGATGCAGAGGACAGCAGCTCTAATATATTCGGTGCCTTTGAAATCCCAACTAAACCGTATATAAATAGATAGAGACAAATCTGTCAAGTTGCTCAAGCAAAAGTAAAAGCTCTTCCGGAGTTGCTCGAGCAGCAAGACTGATACATGTTCCCATATTTTTCATCCATGGATTTCGAGATCTCCTTTCCTTGTACATCTGATATAATCACTATTTTCCTTGATTCCTTCCATCCTTTTTCCTTCTCTACCTCTCAGTTACACAATGCAATTGTGTAGGGGGCCGAAGTATCCAGGGTTCGGAAGGTTTAGAGGGGTCGCGGACCAGTTCAATATTTGTTATGGAAACGTCACTATGTGCACCCATTCGCATCTGGAGCTACTAAGAGCGCCAAGTTCAGCGGTCATTTCCCTAACGTTCAGCAGTCATTTCCCTAATGTTCGGCGGTTAATTCTGACATTCATTTCCCTAACATTCAGCACTTGTTGTAATGTTCGGCTTAATTCTGCTCCCTAAAGATCTAAAATATTCAAATTTTAAATCTGTTCGATTACCAAGATTTGAGTACTCCCAAATTGAAAGTCACATATATTCAATACTAAAAGGGGCGGCTGAATGTGCAGATTTTTCATCACATTCACGCTTTGAGGTTACTCGTACGGCTTAGTTATTTTGAATTCGGGGATAGATTTTAAAATATGCATTAATGGGGGGCACACCTAATCCCATGCTTTCTTAAATGATAGTACTCCCTCCGTTCCAAAATGAGTGTCCTTTTTGGAAAGCGTGTCATTTTCAATTGCTTATATCTTTTAATATGAGTGTGAAAAATATGCAATATGGATCTTGTTTGATAGATTATAATTAGTTCTATTAAACAAAGTTTTCAAAATCACATAAAACTTCATAAATCGAAAGATATAAGCATTTGAAAATGGCACGGAGTCCAAAAAGGTCACTCATTTTGGAACGGAGGGAGTACAATTTTTGCCAGTAGTACTGAATTGTTAATCACCAACTCATCTAAAAATTTAAACTGTTAGAGAGAAGGGCAACTTTATTTTTTATACCTTTAACACGCTCACACACGTGTAGCCTGGCTCTCCTTCATAAGCGGGCTTAACACGTGTAAATATTTTAACATTAGGTAAGCGGTGAGATTCGAATACTTGATCTATTACATGCTCTGATACCATATTAAATTATTAACCACTAAATGATTTAAAAGCTTAAGCTATTAGAGATAGGGACAACTTTATTATTTATACTTTCAAGAGGTAGAATAACATATTGGTAATTATATACGTAACATTAACTGAATTAATAGAAAGAAGTGTGTTTGTACAAAATAGTTTTTTGAAAATTTAGCACTCTAAAAAATAGATTGCCAAACATCCAAATAAAGAAAAATTAGCATAATTTTAGTGAAACGCTGTCATGAACTTTTTAGTATAGTAAAAATATAAAATTATCAACATCATTATACAAAAATCAATTTGTGGACAAAACATTGCTGTGGCCGTTTGAAACTTAACAGAAGGACTAAATAAAATGTAAGTCAATAGTTGGAGAACTAAATAAAACATTTTGATAGTTTGAGGACTAAGTAAAAATCTGGTGAATAGTTGAAGGGATGTTTTCAAAAAACACTCTATATTTAAATATTAATTGGAACGCTGCCCTAGACATGCTCACGGAGGAAAAAGAGTCAAGTTTTAATCTAAAAGTCAAATTTCAGTTAAATACTCCTACCGAAGAAAGTACTCTCTCCATAATTTAAGAGTTGAGAGTCCCGCTTCGGGATTCCAATTTTTAAGGGAGTATAATTATTACTTGCACATATTTTAAACTTTTCAATTTTGCCTCTTATTTTTGGAATAGTGGAAACCGGTTGTTTTCTAAGTTTTGAAATGAAAACCGGTTGTTTTCTGGCGGCAAAGTTGACAGCTTTAAAAGTCAACTCAAGCATTCAAAATTGATTACAACACTCTCTCTCTCACACACACAACTTTTTGTCCTTTTTAAATAAGGGTAAAAAAGGAATGTTGGACCCATTTTTTGTGTTAACTTATCAAATTGGGCCTTCATTTTGAAACACCAAAAAAAAGAACGGGCTCTCAAATTGTAACGGAGGGAGTAAAAGTCATTGTTTATGACTACTTGCTTTCCCAACGAGGGTATCCAAAACTTTGTCTAATTGATTGTTTATGTGTAATCACTAGTTAGGAAAAGTTTCCTTAGAAAAAAGCCACGTGATTTTTTTCTTTTTATTTAAAAAATTTCTCGTTTGGATCTATTGTGCCAAAATTTTGAATGAAAAAATTGGATTTTGGTCAAAAGTAAAATTTAAATCAAATACTTCTACTGAAGAAAGTAGAAGAGTCATCTTTATGACTACTTGCTTTCGCAAGAAGGTATCCAAAACTTTGTCTAATTGCTTATGTGTAGTCACTAGTCAGGCTAAGTTTCCTTAAAAAAGTCACGTGTTATTATTATTATTTTTTTGGATAGACATCAAAATTTTATTAGAACTCGGCAATAAGTACATCAAGAAGATAGACCAAGTACTGACCGTAGAGAATGAGATACCGTACAAGCCTAGAAAAGAAAGAAAGAAAATAAGACAAAAATAAATTCGATGGAGGTTGAATGAGCCCAAAACATCTCCTCCACACAAACCAAATCCAATCCCCGGAGAGCAGCCCAAACCACAAACTTGAAAATCGAACCCTTTGGAAAAGTCTAGGCAGAAAACAGCATGCATGTACCAGAGAACCTTGCACCCGGTGAATGATAAAGTAAACACCAAAACCATAAGAACCCCACTTGATAATTAAGCACATGGACAATTGGAAAGAATCACATGCACGACTTAAAAAATAAATATTTATTTGCAATTTTCAAGCTTAAAAATAGTAGGTTTATTGAAATTTTAAAAAAATGCAATATGAATCTTATTTGATAGATCTCGATGAGATTTATTAAACCCTGTAAAAGAACCAAAAAATTATTTTTGTAGGTCCATTATTTTTAAGCTTGAAAATATGTCCTTATTTTTTAAGTACTCATTTGAGAAAGCGGAACCGGGCAGCCCCCATAACTAGGAGTTGAAAAGAGGAAACCCAATGTTATTTTAAAAAAATCTTATTTGGCAGTATTGCGCCAAATTTTTGGGTGAAAAAATTGGATTTCAGTCGAGACAAATCTATAATTTATAAAAGTTTTATCGATAACTAACAAATGAAAAAAAAAAAATTTTGAACAAAGACATTATATAAAGGCAACGTGGCTTTTCTAGTAAAACTCCCACTCGTTCCACAAATATTCGAAAATATATTAACTTATAATCGAGTACCATGGCTTAATTACATCTTGAGCAGTCCAGGTGGCAGGTAGATCCAGCATGCATGCATATTTGAAAAATTACGTTAGTTTTTTCAGTTCTTGGTGGGGCGGCGGCTTATGGGCCCCGCCTCTCTCTCTCTCTCTCTCTCTCTCTCTCTAACTAAAAGACTTTCTCTCTCTAAAGACCTCTGCCTATAAGTAAGGTACCGCACCTTTCTTATCCCAATCCAATCCAACTTTTCCCTCTTGTTATTGCTCCTTTTTCCAAGCTCTGATTTGCTTCACCTTTTACAAACAACACACCTTCCAGCCATGGTTGCACCTGGAAAACTCTACGTGGTGGTCGTTATGGTGCTAATAGCCACCATTTCCAACTCTGTTTCTGCAGATCCGGATATGCTCCAAGACATTTGTGTTGCTGATCTCAATAATGGTATTTATTTTTTTTCATATAGCAATGTAACAAACATATATACCTTAATTTAAAACACAATTCTGGATATAACCGTCTTCGGAACTGTTAGATGCACATGAGTTTTAAACATATCTAGCAGTTTCAGACATAGTTGTATCTAGAATTGTGTTTTAAAATATATAATTCTACACTTTTTGTTGTCAAAAAGCCCTATTTTTGCTCATACTAATGGTTCGGAAGCATTATCGATTTTGTGTGTGTTTGCGAATAGAGTTTCAAATTCGACCCGAATTTTTGAGGATTAGTACGCACCCAATTTTCTTCCCTTAAACTACCCATAATCCATTGTGGCACAAGGAAATAAAGTTTGGTTGGAGAGTGTGGGACACAATTAATTTTGAGATCCATAAAAATCAGATTTATGGGGCGTTTATGGGGTTCACCGTAGCATTTCTCTTCATGAAAAAGTACTTGTTGTACTATATGTTTTTGTATTGTAGCATTACACTTTATGTTGGGATGATTTTGGTCAAATGCAACAATAAGTTTGAAGCAATTTCGTTTTTTCTTCGAGTAACTAAAATGGTGATGTATTCTTATCTATTAAATTGAAAAACATTGGCAATTTAAAAGAAGAAATTAAATAGGCATCATATTTAGAGAACTTATTTAGGTGTCTGTAGGAATGGTCCGATTTCTGAGTGGACAAATATCCCTAAGAGAATAGATGTGCCGGAGAGGTTGTAATAGCCATGGAAAGGGATGAAAGGAGTGATCTAGAAGGGTGAAGAAGAAGAGCAGGGGTGAACAGAGAGGGTAGGCAGTGGAGACCCAAACCCGGGAGATCCCTAGGAGGAAAGACAATAGAGCCCCTGAAAGAGGATAAGACCTCCTTTGAAATCAGTGCTCACCAACTTTCTCTCTCTAGGAACTGTTCACAGAGCTCAATCGCTTCTCTGGTTCAATGAAGAAACGTTCATTTTTATAGCCCACACGAGCTAATGCTCGGACGCCAAGTGGCGCGCTGATAAAATGACACGTGTCCCTTCTGTACCCCCTGACCGCCGAGGTGTCGCTACCCTCGCGATGACCGCGAGTATGACGGTATGCGTATCCTCTTATTCGCGGAGATCCTCTTCTTCTTTTACAGCCACCAAGCCACTAGATCCCCTTCATTCCCGTAGGGCAAGGTCGTGACCTACTCGGTCGCGCCAATACCGCTTGCCAAGCCTCAAGGGGCCCCTCGGGTCCTGCCTAAAGGCCGGAGCAGACATAAGAGTCTGGGCAATTTCCCTGGTGCCTTGGTTAAACCGCATTAATCGCGCCAAGCGTCCACCGGAATAAATATAACTCTCTCCTTAAGGGAGGAATTTGAGCTCGCGACCCTTACATGGGCGCTGCAAAGCTATGGGTAGCGCGAGGCTCCCACGCGCAAGGCCACGTGTCGCACGACTGAGGCGCCACGTGGTAAGCTAGGGTTCGTTGGTCAAATCGTCAACCCCGCGAGGACGAGTACATGTGTCAGCTGCTCATTGGATAGTCAAACGGTCAACGGTCGCGCCTATTGACCTTTCCTACAATTGCCCCCCACGCGCGTGTGACTCACGCGCTGTCATGCGCGCGTGCAACGGTCGGGACTGTTCGGATCTCTGCAATCACCACGCCTCTTGACTTTATGGCGTCACTTTCTCGAGATTCGGGGGACCCATCTGAGTATAAGTAACCACGGTTAGCCACAAAACCAGTCACTTTCCAAAGACCCACTCTTTCTCTTCTCTCTCTTCCATTGAAGCTTCAAGCTTTCCCCTTTCTCTCTCCCAACTGCAACTTTCTCTCTCCATTCTTTCTTACAAAACCCACTTCTTGGACTGAAATGGTGAGAGATGACATGGAGCAAGGGAGCAAGGCTATCTTGCAAACTTCCATCCGGGCACTTCCGGCGGACGAGTGGCGTCGGGCGCCATACCTCGGTGGTCCAAGCGACTCATTCTGGCGGAGGGCGGAGGCCTTTGTTCCGGAGACAGACATCTCGGAGGATCCACTCCTCCTGACCCCTGAGGTAACTCACGAGGAGGCTGATCTGATCATTCCCTCTTCTGTTCTGAGATTTCGCGTGGAGAGAGGGGATATCCCCTGCTGTTTTGTCAACTATGAAGCCGTGTCTCAGGCGCCGGCCCATTGGGGCGATTGGGTGGAGTCGGTTCTGAGTAACCCGGATTTCGTGCATGCACTTAGGGCTTCTCGTGCCCTCGAGCCCGTTCGCTTGTCTACGGAGTTGAGCATCCGTAAGAACAATACCAACCTTGATCTCATGATTTCCCGCTGGAGTAAAGACACCCATACCTTTGTGTTCCCGTGGGGAGATGGTGGTCCCACTTTGCAGGACACGGCCATACTGATGAGGCTGAGTACGAGGGGGTCAGTGGCTCTCGACCCCTCGAATCTTTCTCCGGCAGATGCGAGACTGGTGGAGCGGCTGAGAAGGGCGTATACGGAGGCGGGGAAGTACGGGTCCCGCTTTGATCGAGAGGGACATGTACGGGCCCCTCCGAAGTCGGGCAAGACATCTTGGGGCTGCTGGCTACGGTACTTCTTCAAAGACTTGCCTCCTCCCGGGACTGCGCCTCCTGCGGGACAGGCATCTGAGTTCTATGGAAAAATGTACGATTCCGATCTCCATCTGGCTGGTTTCCTTGTTTATTGGCTGTCCTTCTTTGTGATTCCCGAGTTTCCATATGAAGGGCCAAACTACACTGTTTTCCCCCTCGCGGTGAGTCTCGCGAGGGGGGACTTCGTTCCGCTTGGGCCTCTCTTCCTGGGCTCCTTGTTCCACCGCTTGGATCAAGTTCATGCTGATACTGAGAGGTCTATGGGGCGTTATGACATGGTCTCGGTGGTGCATACCCAGTTTCTGATGGCTTTCTGCTTTGAGCATTTCCCGAGTCTCGCGCCCTCACCCGCGGACATTAGCGGGGGTGACGAGCCACGACCGCGGATCATGAGATGGAGTGGGGTGAGTTCAACGAAGCCCTGGGGGAAGCGGATTGATGATGTCGACGCATTTCTCCCGCGACCCTACGCTGAGCCTGTCGAAGGTGCGCTTCCCACTAGTTTCTTTTCAGAGGATGACCGCGTTGTAGATTTCCAGACTGAAGGTGTTAGTGTCTCTGCTTCTGCCCTTGCTGCCTTTGCTGCTGCTTGCCCGTGTTCTCTTCCTGCATTATGTGCGGAAGGGGCACGCTCCGTGCTGTACCGTCCTGATAGGGTAGCGCGGCAGTTCGGCTATGACCAGGGCACGCCGGGTCAGGCACCACCGCTGAAGGGCTATGTTGAAAGTCTCCGCCGCTTCACTAGGGCTTTTGTGGGTGAACTGACAGAGGGTTTTACTGTTGTGGTGCTTCCGCGGAACGATAGAGAGACATCCTTTACAGCTACCAACCGCTTGGCTTGGCGCCGCAACCTTGACTCTTTCATAAACTATGTCCGCGGCGTCCCCGAGATTCCGCCCTTTTCAGAAGTCTACCATCGCGACGTGTCTTTACGGTCTCCAAAGGCAAGGCAGCCTGGATGGAGGGGTAAGAAGAGTTACTGGGCTCCGCCAACCGCTACCCCTGCGGCTAGCAGAGGCATCACCATCGCGGAACCCATTTCGACTGTGATTCCATCGAGGCTGACCCGCGCGAAGGCGAAAGAACAAACATCCCTGCAGGAACAAGGCCCTCAGCTGAAGCGACTACGGAAGGTATGCCTCAGGAATGACACCTTTTCGTCTCCTTTTTCGTGATACTTTGCTATTCGCGCCTGTTGCCGTTCTTAAATTCATTCTTTTCTCCAGGGTGCCCCTATCCGAGCAGCAAGGGCCCTTAGCCCTGAAGAGATCCCTGCGAGCGTCGCGTCTGTCGGTGAGATTTGCTCTTCCCCTACTTTTCATTGGCTCTCCCATTGCCGTTTTCTCATCTGTCCGTCCTTGCTTCGTAGGCTCCTCACCCAGGCGCGAGGGGAAAGAACATACCCCCTCGAGTAAACTTAAGAGAAAGAGGGAGGATGAGGAGGCCCACGAGGGTGATTCTGACAGTAGTATGGATGATACTGCTCCACTTAGCCAATTCTTTAAACTGCCTCGTGCCACACAGTCTAGTCCAGGCGGCACGTCTGTCGCCACAGGTAAGCAGGTGGTTGTTGATCTGGCTGAGGAGAAATCTGCCGAGACTGATAGCGACTCCGAGGGTGGCGATGGTCGCAATAGTGAGAGAGTTGAGAGCAGCGACGCTGATGGCAGCGGTGATGGTGAAAATGGCGATGAGAACCGCGGTGGTGATGATAATAGTGATGAAGATCCGGGTGGCATCGGTGATGAAGACCCGAATGATGGTGAAGAAGGCAATGACGCCAAGGATGAAAATGATGAGGATGGAGACGGCGACGAAGGTCGCGATGGTGGCGGAGGTGATGGTGAGAACTTGGGTGTTGACACAACGCACCCTGTAGTTGAGGAGGATGAGGAGGAGAATAAAGAGTCAAGTCTGATACCTCGTCGGAGGGTTCCAATAGAGGGGTTCCTTTCAATTCCGGACATCAACCAGCTAGCGCCGGAGGCTGTTGTTCCTCAGCTACCCCGACGAGAGGCAGTAAAGTCTGCCTTTGAGCTCTTCCACAAGCGTGTCAATGTCCCTCCCGCTTATGACCTTGCCGCACACTTTCAAGCACATGATGCGGCAGTGGCGCTTACGAATCTGACTTCTGCGGAGGTCTTTGCGGACCTGCAAGACGATACTCTGATACCTCTTGAGACCCCACAGGTGGGGCTCACTGCTGGTAACTTTGCTGAGGGGAGTTCTTCGCTTGCCGGGGGAGTTGTACTGCAACAACATGCTGAGGCCAGCACCAGTCATAGGCAAGAGGTTGTCGAAGATGACTCCGATGTGCGCGTGGTGGAGCCGCCTGTGACTGAGGAGGAAGAGGTACTTTCGAACGAGGCCTTCTTCGGGCAATTCCGCCTCACTCGCGATGAGACCTCTTTCCTTTCCTTCATCCGAGACCGCTTCCCCCACACGTTCTTCAAGATCCGCGGCCTCTACAGTCTGACCATGGGCCGGATGCAGCTCCAGTGCCTTCACCATTTTTTGTTGAGCATCAAGGACATACGGGTGTGCGATTTGGACCTCAGCCAGATCGAGGAGATAGGGCAGACCGTCCAAAACTTTGACAAGCTGGGGCTTGACATATGGTGGGTATATAAGGAGCTTGATGCCGCGAAGATCATGCGCGAAAATGATAGACTGTGGAGGCACTGTGAGGGAGCGAAGGCGGCCTTGGGAGAGGCTCAGGCAGCTCTTGCTAAAGCACGAGATGCGGTGGCCGCGGCTGAGGCGGTAGTGGAAGAGCGCCGGCTAGTTTATGAGCGCATGGCTGAGGAGGCCCGTCTTGGTGACAGACTTATTGATGTGCCTCTCTGCGACACTGATCCGTTTCTGAAGAACATCTTTGGCTGACAACTTCTTTCATTTTTTTTTGTTAGTATTGTAATGCAATGACTTCGGAGAACTTTTGTAGTAATCCTTGTGGTGGTTTTTGATGATGTAATGACAATGTCGGATACTCGCAGTAGTTTTTAAGCGTAATATGCCTATGTTTTAAGAACATAGTTAAGTGATATTACAACTGCCTGCTTTACTTTCCGCTAATTGCCCCTTACATATTGCTTGCCACCTTTGCATGAAAACTGTTCATAAATGAACTAAAGACAGCATGGCATGAAGCCTTCTTTGAAATTGTAAACATACAGAGTACCCTTACATCATGGGTAATACATTTTAATAAACTTAGCATTAATGGGACCAGTTTTAAAACCATCACTGACCCGCGCTAACTCGTAGTGACCGCTGCTGCTGGCCTTGATTACTTCATACGGACCTTCCCACCGTGGAGTGAACTTTGGCTGCTCCAGGTCCCTCATGACTGCAGTCGTAGACTTCCAAACTAAGTCTCCGACTTGGAATGCTCGCGGCACCACTCCTTTGTTGTAATACTTGGCTACTGACTCCCAGTACTTTTCTTGATTCCTTGCGGCAGTGTTCCTTCTTTCCTCTAAGGCCTCGAGGTCTGCCCTTCTTTCTTCTTGTGTCACCTCCGCCGCGAGGGCTAGTCTCGCGGAGGGCACGCTTAGCTCCGCGGGGAGAACAGTTTCTGCCCCATAAACCAGACTGAACGGGCTAGCACGCGTAGCCTTGCGATGAGAGGTCCTGTACGCCCACAGTGCCACCGCCAAGTGGTCAGCCCATGTCCCTCCTTTTTCGTCCAGCAACTTGCTAATGATGCGGATGAGGGTTTTGTTGGTTGCCTCGGCTTGACCGTTGCCTTGGGGATAGTATGGAGTCGACGTGAGGTGACTCACTGAGTAGGATTTCAGAAGCTCCTTCACGTTCTTGTTGATAAAAGGGGTGCCATTATCTGAAAGGATGACTTTGGGTATGCCAAAGCGGCAAACGATGTTCTCTTTGATGAAGTTTGCGACTGCCGCGCCAGTAGCTCTGCTCAAGCTTACTGCCTCTACCCACTTTGTGCTTATCTCCGTAGCGACTAAGATCCACTGGTTCTTCCTGGATGACGGATGTATGGGCCCAATCAGATCCATTGCCCAAGTATGGAAGGGATAAGGGGCGCGGATGGAGTGTAGCTCCACGGATGGTGCGTGGACTAAGTTCCCAAATTTCTGACAAGCCGCGCACCTGCGTACATGTCGCTTAGAATCTGCTTCCATCGTAGGCCAGAAATACCCAAGATGGATCAAGTGCTCGTACAGTTTCCTCCAACCCTGATGTTCCACCTCGTGGACCTTCTGCAACACTTCTTCAGCTTTCTCGCGAGACAGGCAACGCAAGGGAATTCCGTCTAGGGCGCGACGGTAAAGTTGCCCCCCTTCCAAGAAGTAGCGCTGAGAGCAGCACTGAACCCTCCGGGCCTCTTTCGGATCTAAGGGCAACCCTCCTTCACGAAGGAAGTCGATGTACTCCTGCCTCCAGTCTAACTCTTCCATGAGGCAGCACTCTGCCTCTACTGCGTATAACATGCAGTTTTGGCAAGCACGGAGGATTTTTGCGGCATCTTCTTTCATGCTGGGCCAATAATAGCCCTGCCTTTGAACCCTGCGGTATAGAGAGATCTCGTTTTCGCCACAAGTTTTGTCATGGATCTGACGCAACTTGGTCTTCGCTTCACCGAGACCCACACATCTTGCTAGCCACCCTTGAGGTCCGCGATAGTAAAGCTCACCGCGTAGGACAGTAAACTGGGCCACCTCCGCGATGGGCAGGTTCCCTTTTCCAGAAACCAACTGCTTTAGAATGGGGTCGCGCCAGTCTTCCTCGCGGCGTGCCCCGAGCTCATCTATGATTGATGGCTCCGACCTTCTAATGATCTCGATCGTCACTTTTTCTTCGTCGAATTCTGTCTTTGCCCCCAGCGTCGCGAGGGCATCCGGGAATCTGTTGTCCGACCTCGGCCTGTGGATTATGTCCACTGCCTCGAATCTTCCCATTAACTTCTGAACTGTCGCCCTGTAGGGCGCGAGGGTGGATTCCTTAAGCGCGAACTCCCCGGATGTCTGAAGGATGATAAGTTTTGAATCCCCCACGATTTTCAGCCGTGAAATTCCTCTGAAATTTGCTGCTAAGAGACCAAGGATTAGGGCCTCATACTCTGCTTCGTTGTTGGAGCATGCGAAGCCGAGCTTGTAGGATAAATACTCCCTTTCTCCTTCATCACTTTGAAGGACAATTCCTGCGCCACCATGCGCTCCTCCTGCTGCCCCATCGAAGCTTAGCGTCCAGGACGCCTTGCTTGGACTGGCCGCGAGAGCTTCGAAACCATCTCCCGGCAATGCCTCTTCCAATGGTTCGCACTGCCCGCTTGGAAATTGTGCAAGGAGATCTGCTAGGGCCTGACACTTGATAGCCCGTGGAGTGACGCATGTGATCTCAAATTCTGCTAACGCCAGGAGCCATCTCGCGATCCTCCCGGATAAGGCTGGTCGCGATAGTAGGTATCGCACAGGGTCGCTCTTAGTGACGAGCTGTACGGGGAATGACAGGAAATAATGCCTCAACTTCTGAGCAGTGAACACGAGGGCCAAGCAATGTCGCTCCACTGGGGTGTACCTCTCCTCTGCTCCTTGAACCTTCCGGCTGATGTAGTACACCGGTCGTTCCACCCCTTCTATCTCTTGAGCAAGAAGTGCCCCAATGGACTTTGGCGTCGACGTCAGGTATAGGATGAGAGGCTTCCCTGGCTGTGGTGCGATCATGGTTTGAGGCGAGGCTGAGGCAGCCTTGACGCTGTCGAAGGCTTTCTGATGTTCGCTGCCCCACTTAAACTCTGCTTTTCCCTTCAACAAGTCACTGAATGGCGCGGTTATCTCCGCTAGCGCTGGAATGAACCGTCGCAAGTAAGAGACCTTTCCGAGAAAGCGCTTGAGGGACCGTTGCGAGTGTGGCGCGGGCATCTCCGCGATGGACCTTATCTTCGTCTCATCCGCGTCGATCCCGTGCCTGTGCACCAAGAACCCCAAAAACTTTCCTGCTGTCACACCAAAAGCGCATTTCAGCGGGTTCATCTTCATGTTAAACTTTCTGCATCTCTCGAATACTTCTTCTAGGTGCTTCAAATGATCAGCACTTTCCTTTGACTTGACCACCAAATCATCAACATAGTCTTCCACTATGTGGTGCATTAAGTCATGAAAAATTGCAGTCATGACGCGCTGGTAAGTGGCGCCTGCATTTTTCAGACCGAAAGGCATCACCACATAGTAGAAATTTCCGAGAGGGGTGCGGAAGGCCGTCTTCTCAGCATCTTCGGGAGCCATCTTTATCTGATTATATCCGCTAAAACCGTCCATGAATGAGAACATTTGGTGACCTGAGGTAGCGTCAACCAATGTGTCCACGTGCGGCAGCGGGAACTCATCCTTAGGGCATGCCTTGTTAAGGTCGCGAAAGTCCACGCAAACCCTAATCTGCCCATTCTTCTTCTTTACTGGTACAATGTTAGCCAGCCATGAGGGGTACTGAATCGGCCGTATAAAACCAGCCTTCCTTAACTTCTCGACTTCTTCCTTTATCTTCTCTTCCAACTCCGGGTTGTACTTCCGTTGCCCCTGCCTCACGGCCTTGGAGTTGGGGAATACATCCAAGTGGTGCAAAACCAGGCCTTCATCGAGCCCGGGCATCTCCTCATAGTGCCACGCGAAGACATCCGCGTACTTCCGCAACAGCTTGATCAGCTTTTCTCGAGTTTCCTTCCCCAGCGCCTTGCTTATAAATACAGGCCGCGGGGATCCTTCGCCTTCTCTCAAGTTTATCTCCTCCAAGGCCTCTTGCTGCGGCCTAGGACCATCTTGCATGCATTCCGGTGCTGGCTCTGGCTTATCCACCAAGTCTGGCTCGACTTCCGCTGCTATGACAGTGTGGGGGCTCGCGACCCCGCGAGGGACCGTTACCCCCGCGCACCGTCATAAGCAGTACACCGTCTTGCCACCCTCCTGGATCTTAGTAACTTTTCTTGGAACCGTTGGCGTCACCCTCGCGGCGGGTCGCTTGCTCGCGACCCCCTCTTCTCTCCTCATGATATTCTCCCACCTTGGGACCTTGATACCTATGGGCTTGGCTGATACTACCTCCACTTCTTCCTCCATCTCGGAGAAGTAGACTGCATCGGGCAGGTGGGCCTCATCCGTGTCGAAAGGCTTTTCCGACGCGGCTGCCGTGACCCTCTTTCCTGCCCAGATCCCTTTCATACATTGATGGTAACTTGATGGGACTACAGCATATTTGTGCATCCAGCTCCTTCCAAGGATGATATGGTAGTTTGTCTGCGCGTCGATGATATGGAACTTCGTCGCTGCGCGGATGGCACCTACAGCGAGGTCCACCACCACGTAGCCCAAAGACCCTTTTTTATCTCCTCCGAATCCTGTGATCGCAACAGAGGATTTTATGATTCGGTTTTCTGGTATTCCAAGCTTCTTGAAGGTAGTGAGTGGCATGATGTTGATGGACGCCCCTCCGTCTAGGAAGGCTCTCTTCAACTCAACCCCCTTGATGTGGGCTGTTACATAGAGTGGCCTGTTGTGGGAGAATGTGACGCGGCGGTCAGCATCAGAGAAGGTGATGGAACTGGCCCCTTCTCGGATGGTTCGCGGTACTGAGCCATCCGCAGCCATGCATGCCTGCTGGTGCGCTTCCGCGATGTTCACGATGGACTTAGTGATTTCCATTCTAGCCGCGACTGTGAAGCCTAGCGCATCGTAGAATGCCTTGAACTTAGTACTTTCCTGCAACGCCTTGACTGCAGCGTCAGGGTCAGGGATGACCCTTGGCTGCTCATGAGAAGCAATTTCATCCAAGTGATCATAGTAGGAAGTCATGCAGACCTCCTTGTCCGTGTACTCATCTTCTTCAGCAAAGAAGTTATAACAGGCAGCCATATGGACAGCTCGCTCGTGCTCAGGGTAAGGATGGTCGCGCACGTCGTTAGGGCGGCCGGTTCCAACCCTGAACTGATTGGCTTCTTGCTTTCTCTTGAAGATCCTCCTCAAGGTCCAACAATCGCTTGTTGGGTGCTTCATGTGCCTGTGGTACACGCAATACCTCGGACTCTCGCGATCCTGCCGCAATGGTTCACGTTCAACTTCAGGCAGCCTGAGTACACCGTCGGTGACCCATTGCTCCACCAACGCCTTCACTTCTTCCATACTGCAAGGGTATTCTGGGACTTCAGCTGGTTCTCTATCCCTTCGCTTCTTGTGACCACCGCCGTCGCTACTACCCCCCTGCCTCTTGTGCGGCTGTGGCGCAGAAGAGGCAAGTAGCGACTGTGAGAGAGCGGTTGGACTTCCAGTTATCCTTCAGAGGTGGCTTCACAGTATGGCGGAGGTTGTAAGCCGCCTCAAGGAGAGCTGAGAAGGTTGGGATCTTGATGTTCACCAGAAACACGCGATAGTCGCGTAGGATTCCGTCAATGCATATTTCGACCAAGTGTGACTCGCCCACTGGCTCGTGGCAGTCCACAGCTTTGTCCTGAAAACGCTTGATGTAGTCAATGATATCTTCACCATTTCGCTGAGTTTCCTTCACGAGGGACAAGGTAGTGACCTTCTCGCGGACTTGGAAGAACTTAGTGTAAAACTTGTTTACCATTTCTTCCCAAGTTTCGATCGAATAAGGCTTAAGATTCACATACCAAGTGTACGCTCGCGAGGTAAGGGACTTGGAGAACTCGCGGAGGCGAAGGTTATGGTCACCGGAATGGACCCCAAGTGTTTCGATGAACCGAACCACGTGCTCTTGGGCGCTGCCCTCTTTTCCGTCGAACTTGATGAACTTGGGTGGGGTATATCCTTCTGGATAAGGTAGAGAGAGAATGGCTATGGGATATGGGGGTTGGATATCGGGGTTGGGTAGGGAGGGAAGAGTGGCTTTGGTTTTTTCTTTAAGGAGAAGGGCTTGAACATCAGCTGCAGTGAGGAACTGATTTTGAGACTGGCCGTTGTTCTCGGCCTGGAGAGGCTGCTGGTGGACTGAACCGGTACCCGTAACAGGGGCTGGTCCACCGATTTGGGGGTTTTGGGGATTTTGGACGGGGTTTGCTGGGTTTGCAGCTGCTGCTGCTGCTGGATCTGGGACTACCCCTGCAGCGGGCTGCTGGGGTGCTACTGGTGGGACTGCTGGTGGTATCACCGGTGCTCTTGGAAGAGCTGCGGTGATGGCCTCCGTGAGAGCAGTCATAGCAGCAATCATCTGATTTTGGCCATCTCGGACAGCCTGAAGGACTTCCATGGTGGCGTCTCCCCCTTGAGTGGAGGATCCGTCGCCCTCTGCCAAGATCGGCCCCGTATTGAGCAGATTTTCCGCCATGGTCGCTACTGTGCGATTTGGGGGTTGTTGAACAGCTGGAGTTTCTAGACCACTTCTTAAGCTAACCATAAACTAAGCAACCTCCCCAGCAGAGTCGCCAATGTAGGAATGGTCCGATTTCTGAGTGGACAAATATCCCTAAGAGAATAGATGTGCCGGAGAGGTTGTAATAGCCATGGAAAGGGATGAAAGGAGTGATCTAGAAGGGTGAAGAAGAAGAGCAGGGGTGAACAGAGAGGGTAGGCAGTGGAGACCCAAACCCAGGAGATCCCTAGGAGGAAAGACAATAGAGCCCCTGAAAGAGGATAAGACCTCCTTTGAAATCAGTGCTCACCAACTTTCTCTCTCTAGGAACTGTTCACAGAGCTCAATCGCTTCTCTGGTTCAATGAAGAAACGTTCATTTTTATAGCCCACACGAGCTAATGCTCGGACGCCAAGTGGCGCGCTGATAAAATGACACGTGTCCCTTCTGTACCCCCTGACCGCCGAGGTGTCGCTACCCTCGCGATGACCGCGAGTATGACGGTATGCGTATCCTCTTATTCGCGGAGATCCTCTTCTTCTTTTACAGCCACCAAGCCACTAGATCCCCTTCATTCCCGTAGGGCAAGGTCGTGACCTACTCGGTCGCGCCAATACCGCTTGCCAAGCCTCAAGGGGCCCCTCGGGTCCTGCCTAAAGGCCGGAGCAGACATAAGAGTCTGGGCAATTTCCCTGGTGCCTTGGTTAAACCGCATTAATCGCGCCAAGCGTCCACCGGAATAAATATAACTCTCTCCTTAAGGGAGGAATTTGAGCTCGCGACCCTTACATGGGCGCTGCAAAGCTATGGGTAGCGCGAGGCTCCCACGCGCAAGGCCACGTGTCGCACGACTGAGGCGCCACGTGGTAAGCTAGGGTTCGTTGGTCAAATCGTCAACCCCGCGAGGACGAGTACATGTGTCAGCTGCTCATTGGATAGTCAAACGGTCAACGGTCGCGCCTATTGACCTTTCCTACAGTGTCCATCTTAATGGGTTTGAATACTTATGTTCTCATTCTTAAATTGGTTGAAGGATCCATTTTGCCCTTATTAATTAATTCTCTCTCTCCAAAATTTATAACTCTCGCATTTAAGAAATTTCAATTCTCTCAATTTTTTACCTTTTATTTACTACGCCCCATTTATTAATTACCTTATCAAACAATTATTCGAATATGATCAATTCCGAAATAATTCATGTTCTTTATGGATTATATTGACAAAAAAACAAAATATTAATCATATTGGGAACATGAAAATATTGACAAAAGAAAAATTATCATGATTACCATGAAAAATATTTCAGGACATGGTTGATATTCAAATCGATCATGTTTTTGAAGCAAATCCACCATGTTTATCATGATTTATTTTTGCGAATTCTCCATAAAAAATTTTGGCTTAACAACGACAACCAATTCATGAATAATTTTTAGAAATTTACATAGTTTATCATTAGATAATTATGCACAAATTCATGCACGTACTCATATCTATCATATTTTTTTGAAATATTTCTGCAAAATAAATCATATTACAAAATTTGTTGGAGATTCAAATCGATCATATTTTCCGTGGATTTATTTTCTACAAATTTTCCATGAAACATGTTGTCTCAGAATTGATGTAAGTTAAGAAATAATTACAAAAATAATAAATTGGCTAACATGGTCAATATACAAAACCAATGAAGTTGTATAGATTTTTTTTTTTTGATAAGCAACACAATTTTGATAAGAACTCGACAATAGATACATCGAGGAGAGACCAATTACTAGCCACCGAGAATGAGGCATAGTAGAAGCCTACGAAAAACAAAAGAAAACAAAACTACATCCAATGGAAAAATTGAATGCGCCCATAGTCATCACAAACCAATCTTCCTGCACGTAAGTGCACATTACACCACTACAAGGTGGCCTAATTCTTGGTAACACTTGACCAATTCCGTATGAAACCTTCCCAGTAATGCAGACTGCATTAGATATCATTAGCATTATATTCCAGACAGCGAATACAAATAAGCACCACACCTCTCACACTAAGAACATATATAGCAGCAAAGTTTTGGCAGCAACTACGTGAAGCACTGTATAATTTCCTTTAACATGCATGAATCTGCTACGTTCCTAAGGGTAGCACGGGATAATTTATCTTATACAAGCCGAAGGAAGCGTCTGAACCATTTCAGGCGACGTGGGTGACGGCGTCCATGGTCAGATTTGCTGGAGTGCACTGTGCACCACGGCTTTTGTGGCGATGCGGTGCAGATCCTCGTTCCACAGAGAGAGAGTGAGAGAGAGAGTTTGCGGCGGCGCTCCGGCATGGCATCTATTCAATTGCAATTCTTCGCCACTCCGGCGTGGAATTGTACTCGCCGATCTACTTCAGAATCGAAAAAAAAAAAAAAGTTTTTTCATATTGAAGGGTGTTATTGACATTTTTTGAATGTTAGGATTGAAAATTAAGTATTTAAATCACTAAGGATAGGGACTTAAGTATCATTAGAGAAAAGAGCGGTAACCAGGTCTATCCTTCTTAGTAGAAATTTATTAGTGAAATTCATTTAGCTTTGTGCCCCCTATGCTCCCTGAATCTGGAAACTCACCAGCATTTGTTTCTTCGCTGTCATTTCTCGTGGAGTGTTTGGTCGATAATCCTAAATTGGTGGCACATCAAATAGGTTTGCCCAAATTCTGTACCAAACTAAGCAAACTGGTGGTTTTTTAATGGTTTTTCCAACCTGGAGAAACATGTTTGGAAAGCTTGCTTCTATGCTACGTTGTGGTCTCTTTGGTTAGCAAGGAATGGTATTATCTTCAACAATTTTACGAAACAAGCTTGGGAGGTGGGGGACTTAGTAAAAACTAGATTGGCAATGTGGATGAAGGCAAAAAGTTTGACATGAAGGCCTACACCATTGAAGAGTTCAAGATTTTCTTAGATGGTATCCGCAATTTGAAATTTTAACCCAGTTTTCAAAAGGGTCTCCAACTGTCGGTTGGATGTGTTTGTTAATTTGGGCTCAACCAAGCTTTGGCTTAGGTTGAATTTCCTCGATCTATCCCTTTCGAGTTTTATAAAAATGTTCTGTTTGCTGGGCAAAAAAACATACTACTAATATTTAAAATTACAAGCGACTAACATACTAATTATGCTTAAAATAGTTAAAATTACAACTAAGGCCCTGTTCCAGAACGAATAATAAGTACTTATTTTTTAAGAAAGCAATTTTAAACTCAAAAATAAAGGGCTTAATGAAATCTAAAAATATGCAATATGGATCTTGTTTGAAAGATCTCGATGAGATCTTTAATACGGTGTAAAAAAAATCAAAAAATTATTTTCCGTTTACATTATTTTTGAGTTTGAAAATGTGAAATAAGTACTTATTTTTTAAAAAGGTGTTCTGGAACGGAGCCTAAGTATACTAGTATCGAAGCCTCTGTTAGCTCCACTACAGTTCCGTCACTTTCCATTGGTATTATTAGTTTATGGTATTCTTTTTGTCCACAAGGAATTTTTTGGGAAATGATATTGGCACTCCAAAAAAACAAAGGAAAATGTCTTTGGAATTACACTGATTTTTGAGTGCATGCATCAATTTTTGGAGTGCCAATATCATTTTTCATTTTTTTTTTTCAATCTTTGCTCACAAATGTAGGCCTGTCCAAACCTCGTACGTAAATGTATTTCATTTTGGTGTAATTACTGTGCTCTCATTTCTCATTTTGATAACAATAGTACCTAATTAATGCATATGGTATACCTTATGGTTGATTCACAGTTGTGAAGATGAATGGTTTTGCCTGCAAAGAAAACTTCAGCGCATCAGATTTCTTCTTTACCGGTCTAGCAATGCCACAACCCACCAACAATAAGCTGGGTTCAATCGTGACTTTTGCTCATGTGTTGCAAATTCCGGGCCTCAACACCTTAGGCGTCTCCATGGCCCGCCTCGACTTTGCCCCCGGTGGCCTTAACCAACCCCACACGCACCCACGCGCCAACGAGATGCTGTTCGTTCTCTATGGAGAATTGGATGCTGGGTTCATTACCACAGCCAATGTGCTTGTTTCCAAGACCATCAGACAGGGTGAAATATTTACTTTCCCTAGGGGTTTGGTTCACTTCCAAATTAATAATGGGAAAGAACCGGCAGCCGCTATTGCCGCGTTCAACAGCCAGTATCCGGGCCGCGAGGACATTGCCACATCATTGTTTGCCGCCACTCCCCCGGTGCCAAATAGTGTGTTGAGCAAGGCTTTCCAGATATCATATCAGGAGGTCAATGCAATCAAGTCAAAGCTCGCATGAAAGCACTAGAGAGTGCTTTGTGATCTGGGGTTCGTATGCTGTTGGTTTTCTTATTTTTCTTGTCGTTGTTTATTGGGATAAGGATTCATTGTTTCACGATAACAAATAGTGGGTCAAAAAGTGATTTAGTGTTGTATTTAAATTCATTTACATATGTATTCGGTTTTGCTTCTTGTGTTTACCGAGAATAAGACGAGCATCTAAATGCTTATCATTGATAGGAGTTTACTATCACTAAACTTTGAATCGTAATGTGACTAACCTCAATTATCTGGCCATCCATTACTACACCTAAATTAATATATTTTCTTTGGCTAAGCTACACATAAATATATATATTACTAGTATTATATTTTTAAGAAAAACTAAGATAGAAGCTAAATGGAAAGAAATTGAAAAACAAAACGCTCTCGACAGCACTATAATTTCAATGAATTACAAAAGCTCGATAAATTTACTGTGGGCACTAGCGTAATCTTTTAAGGCAATAATTAAGATGATCAACTGCACATATTTTTGGCAATATTACTGTAAGCAATAAAAATATAGGGGGCATGTACGTGAGCCCCTGCACCTTCTTGAATCGGCTCTATGCCAAGGCGTTTGGCGGCTGCCTAAGATTATCCACAATGTTATAATCAAAAGCAAAATGTTTTTAAAGTAAGCAATGTTAGTGTAAAATATGGCTCACAATGCTATAATATATGAAACTTAACAGTCTCCTTAGAAATAATCAAATTTTAGGCTTTCGATAACCAAAATTAGCAACTTTTTGATAATAACCAAATTTAATAACCCTACATATTCTCAATCAAATACACTAATCATTATACAAAAAATTTCTATATCTCTACCCTTTTCCTCTCTCTTTCTTTTCGAACAATACTTTTGAAAAAAAATATTTTACTAAAAATTTATTGTTTTTTAGAAAACAGTTTTTAAAAATTAGTTTTTTTCCAAAAAAAAATTTCAAAAACTATTTTCTATTTCTAGTAAATAGTTTTTATTAGTTTCAAAACTATTTTTAGAAAAATTATTTTTTGACTGTTCATAGTTTTTAGTTTTCTGTAGTTTAAAAATATTATGTGATAAGTTTTGGTTATCTAATTTTGATTATGCCATTGTAGACATCTACATCACTAACCTTAACAATCTTTTAAATGAATAATTTAAAACTGATGTAGCAACTTTTGATTATCTATTTTTTATTGTAGGATTTGTGGGCGGCGTGCCCTTTTCTTAAGGGAGGATTCCGTTCCCTTCCCTAAAGAAAATGCCGGTTCGCGGGAGCGCTTTAAGCTGGACGACAAGCGCTTGCAAAAATACAGAGTCGCCACTCGGGTTTGAAAGTCCGACATCCAAGGAACCGTATTTCGAAGTACTTGTCGCGCTATTTGATTTGAAAGAGTTAAAGAACTAGTCCGTCATAAGCATAGCTGGGTTCAGGAGCTAGGTTACAAGAGGGGAATGGTTTTTTTGCACCCCTCTCGCCCAATTCGGAGATCGGTCTCTACTTAGGCATTTGCGAAAAAAAATGTTTGTTTTGCAATTCTTTTTGATTAATCAATTTTTTAGCCAATTAGGGCGGAGGAACAGTTAATTAGGGATTAAAACTGTAACAGTTTGCAGGATGTGAATGATTAGCATGTATGTCATGAAATATTGAAAGATAAACTAAATAAAATTCAAAACTGTTAATTGGATATCAAAACAGTGCACTTGGTATGAGTTCAATGCAAACGATGGCCAACTTGCATGCACGAATGCTCACGCATGCAAGTAATCCATCGCGCGATGAACCCATACCGTAGCGCGAGGGTTGACATCCCATCAACAGATTGAACGTTATTTCCTTCTGGGCTCTGGAAGGACCAGTGTACACCCAGGAAACAAACCAAGCAGTTCATATGTACTGTATGCAAATGATTATTACAAAACAGGGAGATCAGAATATAACACAACCCTTAAACAGTGAGGGTGTTAAAACAAAGGTCAGGGACCAAGCTGCCCATGCTCGAGCAGTCTCTGGAAATCGTCATACCATTGCGCGAGATAAAGACAAAATCGCGCGATTGTTTTTACTGGACTTCCAGGAATTGCTCTTGCATGCCTGAGCTCTGAGACAAGTTCAGAAGCAAAAGCAACCCAGGGGCATTCCAAAGCAGATAAATAGGCAAGATAAGCTAAACTAACTGGTTTTAGCATGCAAGACAGTGGAGTATTTCTAAAGATGCTTCATAGTGTCCTACAATATTACAAAACGGAAAACAATTAACTAGCATCCAATTCCCACGAGGACTGTCGTACAACGACTAGAACCGTCGCGCGATGCAGTGAGTCCGTCGCGCGTTGGAGTGCTAGTTCACGATTCCTGTAACTCCACTGACTTTAGGACCAGGACTGGTATTGATTACCAGCTTTGGCCTTGTCAGCCTCCCTCAGGGGTCGAAACAGTAAGAATGCAATAAAGTTATACCTTTGCTTGAATTGTTTTTGAAAATAGCTTGAAGGGAGTGGTAGTGCTTGTAAAATGAGTGTATGGAGATGGCTTGGATTGATGAAGTACCAAGGTTTTATGATTTGTGTAGACTTTTTTTGCTTGAGAATTTTTGTAACCCTTTGGAAGATGAACCATGGGGGGTATTTATAGGAAGGAGAGAGGGTTTTGTTGGTGGCTAAACAAGGCAATACAACTAGCCAACAATGCTGGTTGTAGTTGCTTGGTGGAGAAGTGGAGTGTAAAAGGTGATGGGAGAGTGGGGGAGAGGTGGTGCAAAGGCAGCCCTGCAGAACGCTGTTCAATCGACGAAACGTGGTTACGCAGCCCTGTACACCCCTGATCATCACAAAATCCAGCTGGAAAAAGGTGAAAACGACAGGTATTGATCATCGCGCGAGGGAGTGACTCCATCGCGCGAGGGTTAAGCTAAGCCCGCGATGGTCAAAAGTCAAAACTTTGACTTTGACCACCACCTGACAGATAAATCATCGTGCGAGGAACCCAATAGGCCGCGCGATGGTCAAACCTGAGGTCAAGGCTCGGATTTACGGGTTTTAGGGTTAAGGATGGGTTCAACACATTCCAAGTTCAAGCCATTTCACTCTCAAGACTGTTTTCGACCTGAGTCATCATCGAGGAAACAAGAAACCGAAGTACGAAGTAAAACAATTGAGAAATCAGATTGGGGTGTCTACAGTATTATTAATACCCTAAGGCTCACATTTTTGGAAAAATACCATGTCCGGAACTCTAAATAGCTCTAATAAAAAATTTCAGAAGTAAAACTTCATTGTCGAAAGACCAATGCAGAATAAGAACAATTGTTACATTGTTAAAAAGTCCAAAATAGTTTCCCGGCCATTGATGCGAAGGTAAAAGAATTTCAAATATTGGGGGGGAAAATAAAACAAGCCATCTGTTTGCAATTTCACCTTAAGCGTCTGAAATTCATTTTTCGCTATCAAATATTCGAAAGAAAACTAAAAAGGAACGAAAAGTATACTTCAAGTATCATTTTTTCAGTCGTACTTGAAACCCAAAGGAAGAGAGAGCTAGAGAAGATGCACTATGCGAGACAGAGAGAGAGCTTCAAAAACACTCAACCCTTTTCGTCGATAATCTCCCAGATAATATTAGAAGAGTATGGTTACACAATCTTTTCTCCAGATTCGGAAAAATCACGGAGTCTTTCATTCCTGAGAAGAAGAGTAAGATCACAGGCCACAAATTTGGCTTCGTAAAGTTTGAACACAGCAGAGCATGCTGAAGCAGAGACAAACGAAAGATGGGTATGGGAGCATAATCTGATATTATCAAAGGCAAAGTTTCTCAGGAGAAGTGAAAGGGATCAAGGTAGAGTACACAGTAAGAAGGGATCTTGGCAAAATGAAGATAATGGAAATCTCACGAAATGGCAAGAGAACAGAGATCAAAACAGGTTAGCGCTTCAAAACAAAAGGAAAAAGAGGGATAACACTAATCAGAGGAAAAGAAACACTCAGAAGCAAGGATATGGGGGAAAATTGGCCTCAATTCCAAATTCGAAAAGGAACACCAACCTCAGAGCAACCATTCAAAACAGGGGGAAAGAAGTTTGGAGAAGGAAAGGAAATCCAGAGTCAAGCAAGCAAGGAGAAGTAAGGGGTAATCAGATCCAAGAGGAACAGGAACTTCGTGGTAGTATTCAAATTCAAATTCAACCAGTTGGTAATGGCTGGTTGTTCCGGAGTGCAGTCGGGAAGATGAGAAAGCTGAGCTCGGCATCAGAAATGGAAGAAATTTTTAGGAAGGAGAATGTTAGCAACCTACAAATCAAACCCATGGGTGGTAGATACTTGATACTAACTTTTCAGTCTGAGGAGATCAGAGATGAAATTATTAGCAAAAAATGGCCAACGTGTTGGTTTGAAGAACTGAAACCATGGAATGGGGAACAAGCAAAGGATGAACGTTTTGCTTGGGTAGCCTGTTATGGAATGCCCCTCAACGCGTGGAATGTTCCCTCTTTCAGAACTATTGGTAGCAAATGGGTCCATTTTTTAGAAGTTGATGAGAATACGCTGAAAGAAAAATCTTTCAAAAAAGGGAGATTTCTGATTGCAACTGAGAGCTCTAAAAGAATTGAAGGGAAGATTCAACTGATTATAGAAGGAAAGAATTATGTTATTAGGGTGGAAGAAGAAGAGACATTCAGAACAGTGTGTTCAAGCAAGAAATTTTACAGCTCTGGTTCGAGACAGGTTAGGGAAGACGATGATGTGGACAGAGGAGGTAGAGACTTGGATGCCAGCAAGGACCAACCAAAAGGGGACATGGCAGATGCTGAACATGATGTGGAGCATGAGGTGGAACATGTGGAAATTAATGATCATCACATTCAAAGCCCCAAGACAAGCCACATGAGGATTCCCGATACAGAAACAAGCATGGTAGCAGCAACAATTACTACACCAATTGAGAAAAACCATAATTCTCTTCTACCAAAGTCGGCTGGTGTATTTGCCCCAGATGCAAGTTCAAATTCAATTTCGTCTTCACACGACTTGGACTCCTTTGTTCAAGACTCCAACGGCCCATCAACAAAGGAACTTTCTGAAAGTGAAACTTCTAGTACTAAAGCCCAAGATGAAGAAGCCCATTTTAGTAACCAATTGGATCAAGAAGCTACGGGATACAACTTCCCAACAGTGATTGGATCTGACTGTAACTTTCGTCCATCTCAATTGAAAGGTATTGAACTCTTAGTAGATCTCAACCCAAGTGCCATCAGGAAAACTATAAGAAGCCAAAACTATGAAGAATGCATGAGCTCAGGTGAAAGTGTGCATGAAGACTCGTTCATTTCTAACTCACAAAGGCAGGAACAATCCATGATAGAAGAGGAACATCAGCATACCATAGAAGCAGGGACAATGCTGGGAATAGAATATGGGGAGATTGATGTTTTGGCAGTGAAAAAGATGATTGAACTTGAAGCCAAGGAATACACTCTACTCCAAAAGAACAGATTTGCTCCACTCCAAAGGGACTGATCAAGCAACTGATTCAACCTCCTGCGGTTCTAATCTCTTATAATATTTGGGATTGGAACGCAAAGTCAGTGGCTCTCCCACCCTAAATGTTTGAAGATTACTAAAGAAGCTTGGGAGAATTCACCAACCTATGGATGGGCAGGCTGCCCAATATTTAAGAAGCTCAAGGAGATATAGAAGAAGCTCAAATCGTGGAACAACCAAGATTTTGGAAATATTAGAACTTCCCTGTCACTTCAATATCAAGATTTTCTCTGTTGAGAGAACCGGTTTCAATTTTCTGTTGGATGTAATTTCCTTTTTTGTTATTTTCCTAGCTTTTGTCATTTTCCTTGTTCTCATCTTCCTAATGAGGCTTGGATATGACTTTTAAAAATCCTCGATGTACCCTTTGTCGAGTTTTAATAAATTTTATTGCCGATCAAAAAAAAAACTTGGCATACTTGAGCCTGGTGCACCTGGTGAGAGATAAATTCTCTTTCTGGAATTTCAAAATGTGTTTGCTATATAATGATTACTCCTCTCCGGCGCAATTTTACAACTTCATGTGCTATCTTGCCTTCTATTTAGGGCCGGACCCATTAAGGGTCCCATAGAGGCACATGCCCCCGGTCGATTCTCCGTATATTTTTTTTAATATTCGAGTATTCAGACCAGCTTATGTGCACTTTGATTGATCTCTGGGGGACTGGAGCCATCGTTGACTACTGGGGGACTTGAAATGTTTGGAACTTAAGACCTAAGAAGGAACAAACTCTTAAGTCACAGACGTTGACCATCAGACCAATTTCTTGGGGTTTAACTTTTCCAAATAATTTTTGTACCCTTCTCATATAGTCTTAAAATTATGACAGGGTCTTATAAAATTACACTAGATTGTTGTATGTAAGTATTTATTTTGTTTCTTTTTAGATTGGTAAACTTTACACCTTTCTTTTCCCGAGA
Organism: Rhododendron mucronatum var. ripense; assembly: GCA_019656295.1. Taxonomy (NCBI): domain Eukaryota; kingdom Viridiplantae; phylum Streptophyta; class Magnoliopsida; order Ericales; family Ericaceae; genus Rhododendron; species Rhododendron mucronatum. The sequence goes on from BPLT01000068.1 coordinate 1,936,086, forward strand.
CATACCATTCTAGTTATCACAATGTGAATGACTCATGCCTTCACTTACAAATAATATTACTAGGCATTACACTTGTAAGACAATTTTTGTTTGTTCACTTGAAAGTAGCAATAACAAACCAAACTAGAAGTGATGGTTGAAATTCACTATCCTTTTTTATGAAATTCTTCTTTACCACCATAAGTAACGTGCACCCATTAACGTAAATTTCTGGGTCTGCCAATGATTAGGACGATGAAAAGTTTATCTAGTAGCCTTTTAGAAGTCATCACAACAGTTTTGTTTGTCTTTGCCTACTCAAAGTCAAAGATGCTCTTATGGTGTCCTGATTAATTCGATGATGTGAACTTTTAGGTTTACACGATTATGTGGAGCATTATTTCTGATGTTTGCAATGTTAAATTATTTCAAAATTTTTTAACGAGTTTTGAAAGGAGGAATCGAAAAAGCATAAAAATGTGGGACGAAATTGAAAAAATTCCATAATCTAGGATGACACTTTTAACACCAAAAAAAAAAAAATGTCAGTTTGATAGTTTTTCCCGTTCAAACACACAAGTTTCCGTTTTGGGGTAAGCCTTGTTCAACGACCCCGTAACACTTGAAAGGGTATATGCACTAATTATACATGTTGGCTCCATCTCATCCGTTGAATTCTCCGTTTTAGACAACTGGAAGATGGTTGATGCCTTGAGTTTTGTCCATTTTTCCTCAATCGCTAGTCTAGCGTCACAAGGGGAGACACGAGCTTAATGCAAAATCAAAACATTAATGGGAAGTTAAAAATTTAAAAGCGGTGGTTTGGTTCGACTGACCCATAGAGAGGTAGACCCGGTGAACCGGTCTAGTCGAGCAGTTTTAACGAAAGAGGACGGTTTTGGAATATTGCCGGTTCTCGAGTTTGTGCGGACTGAAGCAAGGTCCGGTCCGGTCCGGTCCAGTTTTTAAAACATTGCTCACCATAATCCTATTCCGCCCTTTAGATAATTTGAGAACCTAACCTTCTTAAAAAATAATCAGTTTCACATTTTCAAACTAAAAAATAATGTAAATGAAACATTAATTTTTGATTTTTTTGGTACTATTTAAAAGATTTCAATGACATCTGCCAAACAAGATCCATATTACTAGAAAAATTATTTGCATAAACACATAATTTTTAAGTTTGAAATTGCCTTTTTAAAAATTAAGTACTTATTTGGGTTTCTAAAATGCGGTCCTGAAGTCCTGACATTACAATCCAAGGACTGCGTAGTAAAAAAGAGCAATAGAGAGAAGCAAAAATCAAAAGAATAGTCACAAGGGGAATTGGAGAGAGACGAAATGAGGGCTAGCTTCATAGACACCACATCCCGGACAAACAAAATTTTTTTTGATCGCCAAAAAAAAAAAAAAAAAAACATATGCACTATAATATTATACTAGTACCTGTCTACTAACAAACTTGCTAACCACACATACATCTGCGCATAGATTGTGCACAAATTTTGTTGTGGGGTCCACCACGGGTCCCACCCAAATGATCCGAGCCTTTCAATAGATGTAAAATATTTTTTCAAGGGTTCTCATAAAAAATAATCTCAATCTAATACATATAGGTACTCGATCCAATCATCTAAATTTTCATTTCGATTTTCGGGTAATGAAAAATTAGATGATTAGATCAAGCACCTATAGGTATTGGATTAAGCTAATTTTTTACAGGAACCCTTGAAAAAATATTTTACATTTAATGAACAACTCAAATAGTTTGTGTAGGACACGAAGTGGACCATACAAAAACTCTGTGCACAATCTGTGTGGACAGATTTACCGCTCAAGTATGCCTATTAGAAAAAAAAAAAAGTACATATGAATAAACATATGCACTAGATTTATACTAGTATCTTCCGTCTACTAAAAGTATGCCTATCCACAAAAAAAAAAAAAAAAAAAAATTTACTGAAAGTAAGCATGCCAAGTGCATAAGAAAGAAGGAAGAAACATGCATAACCAACAAAAAACGTTACCCCCCCGATCATCTCCGCGACGACTACCATGGCGTATCCTGGGGTCCTGATCCTCCGGTTCTTCTCCTCCATATTGTTGTAATTTCCTCTCTGCATGCATGAATACGTGTATTTTTAAAAGAATGGAAGTACTAATTACTAGTAGTAAGTTACTGAGATTATATTGCTCACCACGTGGTGTCCGCTCGGTGCATCCGGACCGTCTATTTCGATTTTGGACGGCTCAAATTTCAAAAGAGAAAAGAGAGAGAAAGAGGAGGGATGAGAGGAGAGAGAATGTTTCAATCTGAGCCATCGGAAAGTACATTGGATGGCTCGGGAGTGTCGAGCAGACACCACAATCTTAGAACTTCCCTGTCACTTCAATATCAAGATGTATTCTCTGTTGAGAGAACCAGTTTCAATTTTCTGTTGGATGTAATTTCCTTTTTTGTTATTTTCCTAGCTTTTGTCATTTTCCTTGTTCTCATCTTCTTAATGAGGCTTGGATATGACTTTTAAAAATCATCGATGTATCCTTTGTCGAGTTTTAATAATTTTATTGCCGATCAAAAAAAAAAGGAACGAAAAGTAATAACAAGTGAACACACGAATATATGTGGAAAACCCCTTAAAAAGGGTAAAAACCACAAGACAAAATTAAACCGCTAAAAGTAATCATTGTACAGTTACAAAACAATCTTAGCCAAAACAATCGTGAATCCTCACCGACTGACCGAAAATCGAATTGCTGAATACACGTACACCGCACCAAGTGGTTGATGGTCTCGCATGCTTTGAATCCTCAAGTCCTCTGATATAGTTTTAAAATCCACCGGACCGGGAAGATCGAATATTTCAAGTAGTAGAATCGATGGTTGAAAAGATCACTCTTGGAGTTATTCAGAAATGTTGATGATCAACAGACCATATGTCTTTTGTCACAAAAAAAAAAAAAAAAAACAGACCATATGTTACTCCAAGAAATAAGCTACAATCTCCCTTAGGTAATTCCTTAGTATTGGAGGCAGAGGAGAGCAGCTCTGATATATTCGGTGCCTTTGAAATCCCAACTAAACCGTATATAAATAGATGGAGAAATATCTGTCAAGTTGCTCAAGCACAAGTAAAAGCTCTTCCGGAGTTGCTCGAGCAGCAAAACTGATACACGTTCCCATATTTTTCATCCACGGATTTCGAGATCCCCTTTCCTTGTACATCTGATATAATCACTGTTTTCCTTGATTCCTTCCAATCCTTTTTCCTTCTCTACCTCTCAATTACACAATGCAATTGTGTAGGGGGCCGAAATATTCAGGGTTCGGAAGGTTCAGAGGGGTCGCGGACAACTTTAGTATTTGATATGGAAACGTCACTATGTGGACCCATTCGAATTTGGAGCTACCGGGAACGCCAGGTTCAGCGGTTATTTCCCTAACGTTCAGCAGTCATTTCCCTAATGTTCGGCGGTTAATTCTGACATTCATTTCTCTAACATTCAGCACTTGTTGTAATGTTCGGCTTAATTCTGCTCCCTAAAGATCTAACAAATATTCAAATTTTAAATCTATTCGATTACCAAGATTTGAGTACTCCCAATTGAAAGTCACATATATTCAATACTTAAAGGGGCGGCTAAATGTGTAGATTTTTCATTACACATTCACGCTTTGAGGTTACTCGTACGGCTTAGTTATTTTGAATTCGGAGATAGATTTTAAAATATGTATTAATGGGGGGCAAACCTAATCCCACGGTTTCTTAAATGATACAATTTTTGCCAGTAGTACTAAATTGTTAATGACCAACTCATCTAAAAATTTAAACTGTTGGAGAGAAAGGCAACTTTATTTTTTATACCTTCAACACGCTCACTCACGTGTAGCCTGGCTCTCCTTCATAAGCGGGCTAAACACATGGAAATATTTTAACATTAGGCGGTGAGATTTGAATACTGGATCAATTACATGCTCTGATACCATTTTAGATTATTAACCACTAAATGATCTAAAAGCTTAACCCATTAGAGAGAGAGACAACTTTATTATTTATACTTTCAAGAGGTAGAATAACATATTGGTGATCATATACGTAACCTTAACTGAATTAATAGAAAGAAGTGTGTTTGTACAAAATAGTTTTTTGAAAATTTAGCACTTTAAAAAATAGATTGCCAAACATCCAAATAAAGAAAAATTAGCATAATTTTAGTGAAACGCTGTCATGAACTTTTTAGTATAGTAAAAATATAAAATTATCAACATCATTATACAAAAATCAAATTGTGGACACGCCCCCACGGGTCCACATAGGTTCGTCCCACAATTACTTGATCATATATTCAAATATTAATTGGAACGATGCCCTAGACATGCTCACGGAGGAAAAAGAGTCAAGTTTTAATCTAAAAGTCAAATTTCAGTTAAACACTCCTACCGAAGAAAGTACTCTCTCCATAATTTGAGAGTTGAGAGTCCCGCTTCGGGATTCCAATTTTTAAGGGAGTATAATTATTACTTGCACATATTTTAAACTTTTCAATTTTGCCTCTTATTTTTGGAATAGTGGAAACCGGTTGTTTTCTAAGTTTTGAAATGAAAACCAGTTGTTTTCTGGTGGCAAAGTTGGCAGCTTTAAAAGTCAACTCAAGCATTCAAAATTGAATACAACACACTCTCTCTCTCTCACACACAACTTTTTGTCCTTTTTAAATAAGGGCAAAAAAGGAATGTTGGACCCATTTTTTGTGTTAACTTATCAAATTGGGCCTTCATTTTGAAACACCAAAAAAAAGAATGGGCTCTCAAATTGTAACGGAGGGAGTAAAAGTCATTGTTTATGACTACTTGCTTTCCCAATGAGGGTATCCAAAACTTTGTCTAATTGATTGTTTATGTGTAATCACTAGTTAGGAAAAGTTTCCTTAGAAAAAAGCCACGTGATTTTTTTCTTTTTGTTTAAAAAATTTCTCGTTTGGATCTATTGTGCCAAAATTTTGAATGAAAAAATTGGATTTCGGTCAAAAGTAAATTTTAAATCAAATACTTCTACTGAAGAAAGTAGAAGAGTCATCTTTATGACTACTTGCTTTGGCAAGAGATCCAAAACTTTGTCTAATTGCTTATGTGTAGTCACTAGTCAGGCTAAGTTTCCTTAAAAAAGCCACGTGATATTATTATTTTTTTTTTGGATAGGCATCAAAATTTTATTAGAACTCGGCAATAGGTACATCAAGAAGATAGACCAAGTACTGACCGTAGAGAATGAGATACCGTACAAGCCTAGAAAAAAAAGAAAGAAAAGAAGACAAAAATAAATTCGATGGAGGTTGAATGAGCCCAAAACATCTCCTCCACACAAACCAAATCCAATCCCCGAAGAGCAGCCCAAACCAGAAACTTGAAAATCGAACCCTTTGGAAAAGTCTAGGCAGAATTTCACTCATCATATACTCCCATATAGGTTCAAAACGCCTTCAAACTTGGTCTAACCACACCAACACTTGCAAGAAACAGCATGCATATACCGGAGAACCTTGCATCCGGTGAATGACAAAGTAAACACCAAAACCATAAGGACTCCCGGCCACTTGATAATTAAGCACATGGACAATTGGAAAGAATCACATGCACGACTTTGACAGTTCAAATTAAAACACATAGAGAAATCAATCCCAAGAACCTCTGGCCCATTTTGCTTTTGATTCTTAAAAAATAAATATTTATTAGCAATTTTCAAGCTTAAAAATAGTAGGCTTATTGAAATTTTAAAAAAAATGCAATATGGATCTTATTTGAAAGATCTCGATGAGATTTATTAAACCCTGTAAAAGAATTAAAAATTTATTTTTGTAAGTCCATTATTTTTAAGCTTGAAAATATGTCCTTATTTTTCGAGTATTTATTTGAGAAAGCAGAACCGGGCAGCCCCCATAACTAGGAGTTGAAAAGAGGAAACCCAATGTTATTTTTAAGGGAAAATTACAGTAAGCCCCCTTCAACTATACCTCGGTAACGAGTTGCCCCCTTCATCGTTTAACTCAGACACTTAACCCCCTTCATCTTTTATAGCGTGACACTTAACCCCCTGCCGTTAGTGAGCCGTTAACGGAATTGCTGAAATTACCAATTTACCCTCTTTAGGCTATTTTTGTTTCGCTCATAACTTTTCGTAGGAAACTCTATTTCAGTTCGTTTTTTTTTTCAGAACTCTTGTTTTTTTCTCTATTTTATGGGTCTATAATAATTTTAGTATGGTTACTTTACGCTTTCTAAGGTTAGGTTGTATCTCGAGTCTAACCTTAAATTCTCCCAACTGTCACGAAAAGTGCCATCTACCAGCCTTTTACTTTTTTTTATTCTCTTTTTCTGTGAACCTATGGGACACTAGCTGCCATATTTCTGAAAATGTCAATTTTAACCCGCGTGGACCGAAAAATATCCCAACCTATTTTCTTGTTATTTTTTCGTTATTTAATTAATACTAATGTTTATATTCGGTATCTTTTTTCTTTCTTATTTATTTAAAATTATTTTAGTGTTCCAATTTTCAATCCGGTTGAATTGGTGGAAAGATCTTGTTTTCTTTATCATTTTATCGTTAATGGACATAATGAATTTTTGAACTCGTAGAATCAAATCTCTCTTAGGGCTAATCAACGAAAGCTCTAAAGTCAAAATTTAATTATGGTCTTTTAGAATAGAATGATAAGGAAACTAAAATCTTTCCACTGGTTCAAATGGATTGAAATTTAGAACACTTAATTTTTAACTATATTTTTAAATATATAAACTGTTTGAAAAGGTTAAAAAAATTAAGTGTTCCAAATTTCAATCCATTTGAATCAGTGGAAAGATTTTAATTTTTTGGTTATTTTATCCTAAATGATCATAATTAAATTTTATCTCTGTGGCTCTCATTGATTAGTTCTAATAGATATTTGATTCTAAGACTTTCTTAAGGCTATTCAACGAGAGTTCTAGAGTAAAAATTTAGGATCCTAAATTCTGAATGAAAACTTAAATTGTGTCATGGCCCATGAGGCCTTGAGAGGGATTAAGTTGCATTCCACTAAGCACTTTTTACAGTTTTTGGACTTTTACTTATTTTTATCTTTATTCAATTTTTTTGCATTTGTTCGATTTGCGCTTCACTTTTTTGTCAAGACGAATTATTAAAGTAAAAAATTATGACATTTATCATATTTTTTTTGAAAATATTCTAGATAAAGGTCAAAAAAACTGGCTTTATCTTGATATTTTTTAAAAAAAATTGGTAAAAGCTATAATTTTTTACTTTTCTAATTTTTCTTGACGGGACGAATTAAAAAACTCAAAAAGTAAGGCGCAAAACTAATATACATAAAAAAAAATTGATTTAAAGCGGAACTTGATTTTACGACGAAGGAATTGATGAGATGCAGTCTAAAAGTGGGCCACAGAGTTAAAATTTAATTACGACGAAGGATTGAAAATTGGAACACTAAAATAATTTTAAATAAATAAGAAAGAAAAAAGATACCGAATATAAACATTAGTATTAATTAAATAACGAAAAAACAACAAGAAAATAGGTTGGGATATTTTTCGGCCCACGCGGGTTAAAATTGACATTTTCAGAAATATGGCATCTAGTGTCCCATAGGTTCACAGAAAAAGAGAATAAAAAAAGTAAAAGGCTGGTAGATGGCACTTTTTGTGACAGTTGGGAGAATTTGAGGTTAGACTCGAGATACAACCTAACCTTAGAAACCGTAAAATAACCATACTAAAATTATTATAGACCCATAAAATAGAGGAAAAAACAAGAGTTCTGAAAAAAGAACGGGTTGAAACAGAATTTCCTACGAAAAGTTATGAGCGAAACAAAAATAGCCTAAAGAGGGTAAATTGGTAATTTCAGCAATTCCGTTAACGGCAGGGGGTTAAGTGTCACGCCATAAAAGATGAAGGGGGTTAAGTGTCCGAGTTAAACGATGAAGGGGGCAACTCGTTACCGAGGTATAGTTAAGGGGGCTTACTGTAATTTCTCCGATTTTAAAAACTCTTTTTTGGCAGTATTGTGCCAAATTTTTGGGTGGACAAACTAGAACCTTGCATCCGGTGAATGATAAAGTAAACACCAAAACCATAAGGACCCCCACTTGATAATTAAGCACATGGACAATTGGAAAGAATCACATGCACGACTTTGACAGGTCCAGTTAAAACACATACAGAAATCAATCCCAAGAACCTCTGTCCCATTTCGCTTTTGATTCTTTAAAAAATAAATATTTATTTGTAATTTTCAAGTTTAAAAATAGTAGGTTTATTGAAATTTTAAAAAAATGCAATATGAATCTTATTTGATAGATCTCGATGAGATTTATTAAACCCTGTAAAAGAATTAAAAAATTATTTTTGTAAGTCCATTATTTTTAAGCTTGAAAATATGTCCTTATTTTTTAAGTACTCATTTGAGAAAGCGGAACCCGGCAGCCCCCATAACTAGGAGTTGAAAAGAGGAAACCCAATGTTATTTAAAAAAAATCTTATTTGGCAGTATTGCTCCAAATTCTGGGTGAAAAAATTGGATTTCAGTCGAGACAAATCTATAATCTATAAAAGTTTTATCCATAACTAACAAATGAAACAAAAAAATTTTTTTTGAACAAAGACATTATATAAAGGCAACGTGGCTTTTCTAGTAAAACTCCCACTCGTTCCACAAATATTCGAAAATATATTAACTTATAATCGAAAATATATTACATCTTGAGCAGTCCAGGTGGCAGGTAGATCCAGCATGCATGCATATTTGAAAAATTACGTAGTTTTTTCAGTTCTTGGTGGGGGCGGCGGCTTATGGGCCCCTCCTCTCTCTCTCTCTCTCTCTCTCTAACTAAAAGACTTTCTCTCTCTAAAGACCTCTGCCTATAAGTAAGGCACCGCACCTTTCTTATCCCAATCCAATCCAACTTTTCCCTCTTGTTATTGCTCCTTTTTCCAAGCTCTGATTCGCTTCACCTTTTTCAAACAACACACCTTCCAGCCATGGTTGCACCTGGAAAACTCTACGCGGTGGTCGTTATGGTGCTAATAGCCACCATTTCCAACTCTGTTTTTGCAGATCCGGATATGCTCCAAGACATTTGTGTTGCTGATCTCGATAATGGTATTTATTTTTTTTCATATAGCAATGTTACAAACATATATACCTTAATTTAAAACACAATTCTGGATATAACCGTCTTCGGAACTGTTAGATGCACATGAGTTTTAAACATATCTAGCAGTTTCAGACATAGTTGTATCTAGAATTGTGTTTTAAAATATATAATTCTACACTTTTTGTTGTCAAAAAGCCCTATTTTTGCTCATACTAATGGTTCGGAAGCATTATCGAATTTGTGTGTGTTTGCGAATAGAGTTTCAAATCCGACCCGAATTTTTGAGGATTAGTACGCACCCAATTTTCTTCCCTTAAACTACCCATAATCCATTGTGGCACAAGGAAATAAAGTTTGGGTGGAGAGTGTGGGACACAATTAATTTTGAGATCCATAAAAATCAGATTTATGGGGCGTTTATGGGGTTCACCGTAGCATTTCTCTTAATGAAAAAGTACTTGTTGTACTATATGTTTTTGTATTGTAGCATTACACTTTATGTTGGGATGATTTTGGTCAAATGCAACAATAAGTTTGAAGCAATTTCGTTTTTTCTTCGAGTAACTAAAATGGTGATGTATTCTTATCTATTAAATTGAAAAACATTGGCAATTTAAAAGAAGAAATTAAATAGGCATCCTATTTAGAGAACTTATTTAGGTGTCCATCCTAATGTGTTTGAAAACTTATGTTCTCGTTCTTAAATTGGTTGAACGATCCATTTTGCCCTTATTAATTAATTCTCTCTCTCCAAAATTTATAACTCTCTCATTTAAGAAATTGCAATTCTCTCTATTTTTTACCTGTTATTTACTACGCCCCATTTATTAATTACCTTACCAACCAATTATTCGAATATGATCATTTCCGAAATAATTCATCTTCTTTATGGATTATATTGACAAAAAAACAAAATATTAATCATATTCGGAACATGAAAAATATTGACAAAAGAAAAATTATCATGATTACCAAGAAAAATATTGAAAAATATTTCAGGACATGGTGGATATTCAAATCGATCATGTTTTTGAAGCAAATCCACCATGTTTATCATGATTTATTTTTCCGAATTCTCCATAAAAAATTGAGGATCAATAGCGACAACCAATTCATGAATAATTTTTAAAAGTTTACATAGTTTATCATGAGGTATTTATGCACAAATTCATGCACGTACTCATATCTATCATATTTTTTATGAAATATTTCTGCACAATAAATCATATTACAAAATTTTGTGGATATTCAAATCGATCATATTTTCCATGGATTTATTTTCTACAAATTTTCCATAAAACATGTTGTCTCAGAATTGCTATAACTTAAGAAATAATTACAAAAATAATAAATTTGCTAACATGGTCAATATACAAAACCAATGCAGCACTATATAGATTTTTTTTGATCAGCAATACAATTTTATTAAGAACTCGACAATGGATACATCGAAGAGAGACCAACCAGTAGCCATTGAGATTGAGGCATAGTAGAAGCCTACGAAAAACTAAAGGAAACAAAACTACATCCAATGGAAAAATTGAATGCGCCCATAGTCATCACAAACCAATCTTCCTGCGCGTAAGTGCACATTACACAAGTACAAGGTGGCCTAATTCTTGGCAACACTTAGACCAATTCCGTATGAAACCTTCCCAGTAATGCAGACTGAATTAGATATCATTAGCATTATATTCCAGACAACGACTACAAATCAGCACCACACCTCTCACACTAAGAACATAGCAGCTAAGTTTTGACAGCAACTACGTGAAGCACTGTATAATTTCCGTTTAACATGCATGAATCTGCCACGTTCCTAAGGGAAGCACCGGATAATTTATCTTATACAAACCGAAGGAAGCGTCTGAACCATTTCAGGCGACGTGGGTGACGGCGTCCGTGGTCAGATTTGCTGGACTGCACTGTGCACCACGGCTTTCGTGGCGATGCGGTGCAGATCCTCGTTCCAGAGAGAGAGAGAGAGAGAGAGTTTGCGGTGGCGCTCCGGCGTGGCATCTATTCTATTGCAATTCTTCGCCACTCCGGCGTGGAATTGTACTCGCCGATCTACTTCAGAATCGAAAAAAAAAAAGTTTTTTCATATTGAAGGGTGTTATTGACATTTTTTGAATGTTAGGATTGAAAATTAAGTATTTAAATCACTAAGGATAGGGACTTAAGTATCATTAGAGGAAAGAGCGGTAACCAGGTCTGTCCTTCTTAGCATAAATTTATTAGTGAAATTCATTTAGCTTTGTGCCCCCTATGCTCCCTGAATCTGGAAACTCACCAGCATTTGTTTCTTCACTGTCATTTCTTGGGGAGTGTTTGGTCGATAATCCTAGATTGGTGGCACATCAAATAGGTTTGCCCAAGTTCTGTACCAAACTTAGCAAACTGGTGGTTTTTTAATGGTTTCTCCAACCTGGAGAAACATGTTTGGGAAGCTTGCTTCTATGCTACGTTGTGGTCTCTTTCGTTGGCAAGGAATGGTATTATCTTCAACAATTTTACGAAACAAGCTTGGGAGGTGGGGGACTTAATAAAAAAAATTAGAGTGGCGATGTGGATGAAGGCAAAGTTTGACATCAAGGCCTACACCATTGAAGAGTTCAAAATTTTCTTAGATGGTATCCGCAATTTGAAATTGTAACCCAATTTTCAAAAGAGTCTCCAACTGTCGGTTGGATGTGTTTGTTAATTTGGACTCAACTAAGCTTCAGCTTAGGTTGAATTTTCTCGATGTATCCCTTTCGAGTTTTATAAAAATGTTTTGTTTGCTGGAAAAAAAAAAAACATGCTACTAATATTTAAAATTACAAGATCTAACATACTAATTATGCTTAAAATAGTTAAAATTACAATTAAGTATACTAGTATCGAAACCTCTGTTTGCTCCACTACAGTTCCATCACTTTCCATTGGTATTATTAGTTTATGGTATTCTTTTTGTCCACAAGGAATTTTTTTTCTCAATCTTTGCTCACAAATGTAGGCCTGTCCAAACCTTGTACGTAAATGTATTTCATTTTGGTGTAATTACTGTGCTCTCATTTCTCATTTTGATAACAATAGTACCTAATTAATGCATATGGTATACCTTATTGTTGATTCACAGCTGTGAAGATGAATGGTTTTGCCTGCAAAGAAAACTTCAGCGCATCAGATTTTTTCTTTACCGGTCTAGCAATGCCACAACCCACCAACAATACACTGGGTTCAATCGTGACTTTTGCTCATGTGCTGCAAATTCCGGGCCTCAATACCTTAGGTGTCTCCATGGCCCGCCTCGACTTTGCCCCCGGTGGCCTTAACCAGCCCCACACGCACCCACGCGCCAACGAGATGCTGTTCGTTCTCTATGGAGAATTGGATGCTGGGTTCATTACCACAGCCAATGTGCTTGTTTCCAAGACCATCAGACAGGGTGAAATATTTACTTTCCCTAGGGGTTTGGTTCACTTCCAAATTAATAATGGGAAAGGACCGGCCGCCGCTATTGCCGCGTTCAGCAGCCAGTATCCGGGCCGCGAGGACATTGCCCCATCGTTGTTTGCCTCCACGCCCCCGGTGCCAAATAGTGTGTTGAGCAAGGCTTTCCAGATATCATATCAGGAGGTCAATGCAATCAAGTCAAAGCTCGCATGAAAGCCCTAGAGAGTGCTTTGTGATCTTGGGTTCGTATGCTGTTGGTTTTCTTGTTTTTCTTGTCGTTGTTTATTGGAATAAGGATTCATTGTTTCACGATAATAAATAGTGGGTCAGAAAGTGATTCAGTGTTGTATTTAAATTCATTTACATATGTATTCGGTTTTGCTTCTTGTGTTTACTAAGAAATAAGACGAGCATCTAAATGCTTATCAATGATAGTAGTGTACTATCACTAAACTTTGAATCGTAATGCGACTAACCTCAATTATCTGGCCATCCATTACTACACCTAAATTAATATATTTACTTTGGCTAAGCTACACATAAATATATATTATTAGTATTATATTTTTAAGAAAAACTAAGATAGAAGCAAAATGGAAAGAAATTGAAAAACAGAACGCTGATCGACAGCACTATAATTTCAATGAATTACAAAAGCCTGATAAATTTACTGTGGGCACTAGCTAGCGTAATCTTTTAAGGCAATAATTAAGACTAGAGGCTGGGGCACACGCGATGCGTGTGCAAGTCGGATTTTCACAATGTTTGTGAAAATTTGATCAAATAATTGAAAAGCATTTTTACAAAAATATTGTGAAAATCCGACTTGCACACACATCGAGTGTGCCCCAGCCTCTAGTCTCTTTTATTTTTCAATTCAAAATTTCACCATGTTGCCCGAAATTTTGACCCAACTTCACTAACTCAATTCCAAACCAAACACATTCTCGAGTTAACTCACTTTCACCTCACACCGTCGATGCCGCTGACCATCACCATTGACTCCGGCGACCACTCTCTGCACTTGTCCAATAAAATTGAAATCACTCTCGGCTACTACTAATATGTCTAATAACAATTATGTACTTTATAAGTCTACCTCCCAATAAGTCATGACCCTACCAAGCCCATCACCCACCCACGCACACACAGCACCGCCACTTCTCACGGCACATGCACACGCCGCACATGCTCGCTCTCTCTCTCTCTCTCTCTCTCTCTCTCTGCACTATCAAACAAAACCCACTGATTCACTTTCTAAAGAAACAAAACCCATATAATAGAAGACTTTTTGCTGAACCATGTCAGTTGCCACATAGCATTTGACTACTGCTTTTGTGTGTGTGTGTGTGTGTGTGAGAGAGAGAGAGAGAGAGGGGGAGAATACCTTAATTGGAACAGAGCAGGTTTTGCATTGGAACAGCCGAAAGAGTGGTGAAATGAATGAGAGGGAACTGCTGGAGACGGAGCAGTTGAAGGGAAAAAGGGTGGTAACTGTTATTGGGAGTTTTTTGTGTGGTAAAATGTCTGATATATCCCCAAAACTAACTATTTTGTTTTGCGTGGTTTTTATCTTTAGAGGGTATTTTAGGAAAGGAAAATACATGACGGAGACACCAAAGAGGTGCTCTCCCTTTATATATTAGAATAGATGATCAACTGCACATATATTTTTGGCAATATTGCTGTATGCAATAAAAATATAGGGGACATGTACGTGAGTCCCTGCACCTTCTTGAATAGGCTCTACGCCAAGGCATTTGGCGGCTGCCTAAGAGTATCCACAATGCTATTAGCAAAAGCAAAATGTTTTTAAAGTTAACAATGTTGGTGTAAAATATGGTTCACAATGCTATAATCAAACTTAACAATCTCCTTAGAAATAATCAAATTTGGGGTTTTGGATAACCAAAATTTGCAACTTTTTGACAATAACCAAATTTAATAACCCTACATATTCTCAATCAAATACACCAATCATTATATAAAAAATTTCTATATCTCTTCCCTTTTCCTCTCTCTTTCTTTTCGAACAATACTTTTGAAAAAAAATATTTTACTAAAAATTTGTTTTTTTTAGAAAACAGTTTTTAAAAAATAGTTTTTTCTGAAAAGAAGTTTCAAAAACTATTTTCTATTTCTAGTAAATAGTTTTTATTAGTTTCAAAACTATTTTTATAAAACTTATTTTTTCTGTTCACAGTTTTTAGTTTTTAGTTTTTCATAGTTTAAAAATATGATGTGATAAGTTTTGGTTATCTAATTTTGATTATGCCATTGTTGAGATCTACATTGCTAACCTTAGTAATCTCTTAAATGAATAATTTAAAGCTGATGTGGCAACTTTTGATTATCTATTTTTTATTATAGTATTGTTAATACCCTAAGGCTCACATTTCTGGAAAAATACCATGTCCGCAACACTAAATAGCTCTAATCAAGAATTTCAGAAGTAAAACTTCATTGTTGAAAGACCTATGCAGAATAAGAACAATTGTTACATAGTTAAAAAGTCCAAAAAAGTTTCCCGGCCATTGATGCGAAGGTCAAAGAATTTCAAATATTGGGGGGAAAAATAAAACAAGTTATCTGTTTGCAATTTCACCTTAAACGTCTGAAATTCATTTTTCGCTATCAAATATTCAAAAGAAAACTAAAAAGGAACGAAAAGTAACTACAACAAATTATGGATTCTGCTACAAATTTTTCTGTCACTACATGTTAGTTTTTTGTCACAATAAAGTTTAGGTAACAAAATATTTTTGTCGCCCTTTTGTCACAACAAGCCTGTAGCAATAAGTTTGTTGTGACAAAATCTCAAACTCGTCACAAGAAACCAAAAATTATGGTGACAAAAAGGGTTTGTCACAAGAAGTTTCAATAGTGGCGACGAAATATTCCTTCACAAAATGTAATTATTTTGTTGCCATTAGGTTGACATTTGTCACAATAAATTATTCCTACGAGGTATAAAAATATAGTGATGACAAACATTTTTGTCACAAAAACTCCTACTTTGTTGTTAGAAACTTGTTGAGGCAAAATAAACTTGTTACGATTGGTGCTCTAACTTTTGTCATTATAAGCTTGTGGTGAGAAAATATCCATTCGTCAAAAAAATGGAACAATAGTTACAAATTATTTTGTTACAACATCATTAAGTTCATCACCATTATCACACAATGGGTTCTGCCCAGACACGCCATTTATGACCAAAAAAAATAAAATATTAATAAATTGCTGGTCACAACAACCCTATAGAAGATATATCATCACAATAAGAAAGCAAATGTACCCAAAGAGATTCAAAAAGTACTTGTCATTCATCTCTGATATCCACAATGCAATTGAATACAAAAATTAACTTCTTATTCTTGACGACATCTAATTATCCAACAATGACAAATAAAGATCCAAACAAGCGACACAAAAAAACTCAAGACAATTGTGTTGTGCTGCCGAACCCATTCGTTCATCATCAATCTGCCAAAAAATAGACAAAAAAAAAAATGGTAAGCACGTGTACTAATAAGGTTAATAAAAAAATTCCAACTATGGGTATATTAACGGCATATGCTATCAAATAACTATAATGGACTTGGAGGTAAATGTAAATGCCACAAACCTCAGCTTTATTCCCGAGTACCGACAATAGGACGGTTATAGTGCATAACTGCATAGCTTTCTGACTCTAGTTTTTGTTACCAAGTGCACCACTCGGAAGCTGAAATGGAATGAATGAAAGACAATAGAGTTAATTCATTCCAAATAGTAAGGCATCAATCTTAGGGGAAATTTAATACCCCGGAATAAAAAACAATCCTGGGGCAAGAGAGGAAATCATATAAATAACGTATTGAAAAAAAAAAAAAACAAGGAAAATCCACAATCCCAAACCTGATGAGAAAATCATTCTCACTTTCATCGGCCAGACAATGATGCCGATGTGCTGGATTTTATCTTGCTAAGCGAGACACAGAGTATTAATTAATCAAATGATCATAATTATTTCAACATTAAGCCATCACCATGAACTTGGGAGACATGTAAACACAAATCCATGTGCAGTGTGAGAAAGTGAAGAAAAATAATAACAAACTAGCGCATAAATGTTAGTACACAACAACAAAAAAAACACCGATGAGTCATTCTATTTGACCAAATAGCTAGCAAATAACCACTAACTTATGTGCAAGATTCAAAGCATGAATGAGTGCTACAATCACTACATGTTTGGGTCAAAGTTTATAGTTTCTATCTGTTAGCTAGGGGATACCACCAAACAAAGTTTGTGAGTGCTCTAGAAGGTGAAGTCTTCGGTTTGTAATATATTCTGTTTTAGATAGTAATTTTCTCACTTTCAGATGCCATACACAAACTGTTGTAGACTTGTCCCAAATTTTTAAAAGGGCAGTAACTTCTCCTAAAAGTAAAAGAGGGAGCCCAACCTTACCTAAGCCTAGGTGCTTGAGCATTTCAAGACATGCTCATGCAAAATTTTAACATTTTTGTCAACTCCTTATTCAGTGTATTTTGCTATTTATTAGGCTTTACTTGCAGTATTTGTTGGCCCAATACTATACATTCCAACTACCCCTCTCATGATCTCTCCCCAGTCTAGCTTGAGCCTCTCTCTAGGAAAAAAAAAATTCACACGTGTCACACTAAGACTTATTTTTCACGAAGCATGTCCCATTAGGTCTATCTGTACCCTTTGCATGGGACCCAAGTAGAAGGCGGCAAATCGGGTGAAGTTGGATATCTAAGTCACATCCACATGACGTACTTATAAGAAAGAATGCTGGAATGAAGTAATTAAGTTTTATTAAATATTCATTGGAGACTATAGTTCAAAGGACAAGACAGTGTGAATTTGTTGTGTCCTGCATAATTCCCAGTACACAATAGAAATCAATGAAACCAATAAACAACCTCACTTCAACTCAACATAAGTTGGATTCTGATGTGGAGATAGAAATCGATGAAAACGAAAGCTGAAAGGTCACCGCTGAATAACCTCAAACTCCAATTTGAACTCATTTTAAACACCAAACTTTCCAGGTCATCAGTTACTTCAAAAGGAAAACCAAAATGAACAACACCCATCATTCATAATAAGAGCTATTTAAACTTAAAGCAATATTCCATCCAAGAACTGGTTATAATGAAAGTAAGAAATAAATTTTAAACCATAAAGCAAATGAAATTTTGCTAACATTAATCCACCAGGTAGAAATAGATTCCCAACACTTGCGTTTGGTCAAATCTGGGGAGTCATACATTTGAAAAATACATAAAGCTAACTCATTCAAATGTTATCATCAACGTGAGATGTAAAAGCAAGTAACATTTAAGCTTAAATGAAGATATGCAACTTGCCAAACTCCTAAGGCAGAAAAGAATAAGAATAAAGGGAATAGTTCATTGATTACTTTTTCCAACAGGTAATAGTCAACGTAGAAAAGAATAAGAATACATGCAATTGTTCATTGAAACACTAATTCAAACAGGTAATAGGCAATAACACCACAAACTGGTAATTTGTGAAATTGATTAAGATACTACACAGAACAAAGCACATCCATATGACCACAATCTGTGAAAATAAACCCCTCTTTTACGCGGGAGAATGACCTAAAAAGATAACCATATAATGTACGTTTGCGCCTTGCATATCCAACAAACAGAACCACGCCAATAGTACAACTAATGAAGCTTGATATACAGAAAACCAGACAAAGATAGAGAAATAAAGGATAAAGACCTTTCGTGCTGCCATGCGATAAAGTTCGATCATCTGGGTCATGGTGGTGAGTGTGGAGAGAGCGTTAGTACTGCGGGGTCTTCCAAGTTCCAACTTCGTTTGAGAGAATGAGAGAGACAATGGTACCTCGGAATGTTACACAAGGAGGCAAGTTGAACCTGTTTTTGGCCAAATCCGAACAAAACGCGCACGAAATCAGAGGGTTTGGTAATTTTGGGTAAGAAATTTGGGCAAAATGAGTCAGGAAGAAAGGAAGGGGGTAACTTCGGTGGCATCGATTTGCCCTGGGATTTCTCTTCATTTGGGAAGAAAGGAAGCAGGGGTTACTTCAGCCCGCCATTTGTTTTCCAGAGGGAAAGTTGCGATTTCAAATGATTTTGGGATTTAGCGCTAAAATAATTAGGCATTTTTTTATCGCGCAATACGAACAAATTCTAAACTTAATCAACCAATTGTTTTTTTAATAATGGTCGATTCAAACCATTACAATTTCACATTTCACTGATTTCATCTTTATCGCCAAAATTGAAGATCATTAAATATCGGCAACTGCCTAGTCGAACCATATTTGATTCATCTTGAGACAATAAAATCGTAGACTAAAATATCCGACCCCCACCTGAGTCTTTTTTTTTTCCCGATTGGAACCGTCCATCTTTTACCTATTATGGAGTACATCATTTCTACCAAAAACAAAGCTAATTGGGTATCGGTACACACTTGATCGGATATAAAGACCCATTTTGTTAATGAAATCGTGTCTTGATAAAGAAGCTTTCCAAACCCGATCGAGACAAATTTTTACGAGAATGATATAATCAACAAGAAAAACAAAAGCAAAACAAAAGCAACGGTCTAGATCATTGTAATTGTGTTGCATTCAAATGACTACCTTATGTTCAAGTATAGCACAAGACTTAGTTTGTAAACAAATACATTGAACGTATAGAATTTAAAGGTTGATAGGCGCGCGGAATTCGTGAATTTAAGCGCCTAAGTAGGGGAAATTTGCGCGTTAGACGTGCATTTAATCCTCATTTTCCATTTAATGCGTGCACGTGGTTGGATTTTGTGTTTGTGATTGATTTGCAGGGAATCTAGATGTTTTGGCATTTTTGAGAGGTGTCCTGGAAAGCCGAGATGGAGCTTGAGAGCAAGGAGGGCCGTGGAGACTAAGTGTTGGATACAAATTCGTGAGAAGGTGAACAGAACCTTAGTGAGCGCTACAGAAGATTTGGTAAAGCGCTCAAACGTGGCATAAAATGGTGCACGAAGTGTCCAGAGAGCTGGAGAGCGCTACACCCTTTTTGGTGTAGCGCTACCTAGAGCATTATCGGTCAACGGCAAGGCAAGTCAACACGGTCAAACGCCCCTTAGGGTCTCGCGAGCGCTACACTGCTGTTGCAGTAGCGCTACCTAGGGGCTTAAAGGCCCAGGAACCGCGGCGTTTTGTGCTATGGCGGTTCCCATTTCGATTTATGTTAGGATTTTAATAGGGATTAGTATAAAAACCCCGTTTTAGCTCAGAATGAGGGTACATTTTTATTACTTAGGATTTTAGCAGCTTGTCATAACGACGTTTTGTTTTTTTTCATCGCTCTTAACTTTTGGCTGCTGTTTTCTAAGTTCTTAATTGCAGATTCAAGTTTTAATTAAAGTTCTTTCAAGTTTTCCAGCTTTAATTCCTGTTATTCTTCAGTAATCGAATCCGTTACTCTTCCGTAAGTCTGTGGAATCGTGTTTTTATTTCTATTTCGATTATTCGAAGCATGTTTAGATCTAGGGTTTTAATTGCTACTGCGTTTAATGAAATTATGAGTGAGTAGTTCTGTAGAGTGCGGCCACGGGGCAAAGGTGTCTCGTGGCTAGTTTAATTAATGTTTTTACCTCGGGATCGAATTAATTTAATCTTTAAGCAATTTTAGAAGACGAAAACTCTTCTAACAAACAAAACCCATGCATCGCCGGAATTCGAATGCGCACGGATACTGGTGACAGGTGGTGCGCATTTGTTAGGGATCCTTTTTCCTATTCTAAAATCAACAATGTGAATAATTGTGGCCCGAGTAAACATTGGTTAGGCTAGTTGCGGACGCTGAGTTCCCACGGCTGTACTCTCCTTTTTAAATCCTTATTTAATTAATTTAGTTTGATAATTTAGTTAGTAAATCAATCTCATTGAACAAGGGGTGGCTACCTAAGAGCCAAATTAAACTAGAATTCAACACTTTTGAGTAAGCACCGTCCGTCCATCTCTGTGGTTCGACTCCGGTACTTCCGGAATTATTGTGCTACACTGGTCGAGAGTCCTACGCTTGGGACGCGTTTTTAGTTTAATTTTTTTTTAACACCTGGTCGGTCAAGCAAAGGTCATTAGCAACTCACGTCTCAATGATTCCATGGTTGTCACCAAAATCTGAGATCATCGAATATGGGTGATTGTCTGATCCGACAATATTTGATGCATCCCGAGGCATTGAATTATTAGATTGCAAGACACGACCCCACCAAAGTCTTTATTTTTCGATCCGAACCGTTTATCTTTTACATATTATGGAGTTTGTTATTCATACCCAAGAATGAAGTTGATCGAGTATCGCTACATGTTTGATCGGATGATAACTGTCATCCAAGAAAAAGAATTACGTCCCAAACAAGGAGCTTTCTAAACCCAACCGAGCCCAATTTTTACGATATTGATTTGATCAATAAGCATAACAAATCAATAGCCTCGACTATAAAAATAATTTTGTCTTATTGAGATGCGCTAAATAATTGTATTGAGATTATTAAAAAATGTATAACATATAACATTATTAGATTTGCTCGAGCAGTTATCTTTTCTTTCGGTCTATTAATCTAGTGCTTTTCTCAGGCGCTAGCAAATGAGGAGTATGTTCCAACAATTTTTATCGGTGCTAGTAATTGGAGCTCATAATGGTTTTGGTATGTCAAAAGTTACGGTGTCCCCAAAATGACCGGGGACACCGAAGTCATTCCCCTCTCTCAAACACATAACTTTTTGTCCTTTTTAAATAAGGGCAAGAAAGGAAAGTTGGACCTAATTTTTTGTTAACTTGTCAAATTGGACCTTCATTTTGGAACACCAAAAAAAAGAAAGGTGGACTCCCAAATTGGAACGGAAGGAGTAGGAGTCATTGTTTATGACTGCTTGCTTTCCCAACGAGAGTGTCCAAAACTTTGTCTCTAATCGATTGTTTATGTGTAGTCACTAGTTAGGATAAGTTTCCTTAAAAAAAGGCACGTGCTTTTTTTCTCTTTATTTAAAAAATTTCGCGTTTGGAACTATTGCGCCAAATTTTTGGATGAAAAAATTGAATTTCAGTCAAAAAGTCGAATTTAAATCAAATACTCCTACTGAAGAAAGTACGTAGAAGTCATCTTTATGACTACTTGCTTTCCCAATCGAGGGTATCCAAAACTTTGTGTAATTGCTTATGTGTAGTCAGTAGTCAGTAGTCAGGCAAAATTTCCTTAAAAAATTCACGTAATATTTTTCTTTATTTTTTTTTGGGATAAGGATCAAAATTTTATTAGAACTCGACAATGGTACATCATGGAGAGGGACCAGATATTGACCACAGAGAATGAGATATTGTACAAGCCTACAAAAGAAAGATAGAAAAAAAGGAAAAAATACATTGGATGGAGATTGAATGAGCCCAAAACGTCTCCTCCACACAAACCAAATCCAATCCCGGCAGAGCAGCCTAAACCACAAACTTGAAAATCGAACCCTTAGGAAAAGTCTAGGCAGAATTTCATACATCCACGGATTTCGAGATCCCCTTTCTTTATAAATCTGATATAATCACTATTTTCATCAATCAATTAACTTTACTATTATGAGCATAATTAAAACTCATTATAAGCATAACAGAATCTAAATAAGACATAACCAAAGAATATTCAAAAAATCAATCAAGGTATAATCAAATCCAACCAAGGCATAACAATCAAGTTATGCCTTGTTATGATCCTTGTTATGGTTCTGTTATGTTTGTAATAGGTTTTGGTTATACTGATAATGACTTTGTTATGCCAAAAGTTACGGTGTCCCCAAAATGACCGGAGATACTGAAGTTATTCCCTAAATGTTCTATTTCTCAATCGCCCTTTATTTGTAGCAATCTGTTAATTGATGTATTATCCCCTAGTCAATCCCCCGATCTGTTGATGTATTATCCCCAATCTGATGATGAATTGGCTTCCCCATTGAACCTCTTAGCCGATCTCCAGTCTGATGATATACCAACCTGGTATGATGGATACTAGCCTGGAATTTCAATGACATACCCAATTGAAGAAACTCACTTTTACCGAACACACACGAAACGCATGCCTTTATTATTCACATCCCTTTGGAAAACACATGCACACAAGCACCTTTAGAGAGGACACACACCACAGACCACACCCATATGGAACACAGTCACATTTGAACACCCATGTGAAATGGTTCACAGAATAGTCATTGCGTGCTGCCCCATTTCGGTTTCACTCACCATGCATGCTATCCTGTACTTTATCGATTCCGTTAATTCCACCCGATTGATTTCCTTTTGCTGAAAGACGCATTCGTTTCTCACATTCCAAATGGACCACATTACTGCAAATGGTATAGTGTCCAAATCAGCTTTTTCCTATTTTTTTTAAGTTTCTACCATTCCAGTACCATTGCATAAGAGATTGAAGTGATGAAGGGTTTTCCCATTGAATACCCCACCAATTAAGAACTTTAGTCCACAAGGTCCATACAGGTTGGCAGAGAAGTAGAATATGATCCCAAGTCTCCAGTTCCTATACACCACGGAAAATGCAACCAGAGGTTGCTTTCTTGTATGAATAACATATCCATTTTGCTTTCTTGTATGACTACTTGCTTTCCCAACGAGGGTATCCAAAACTTTGTCTAATCGATTCTTTATTTAAAAAAATTCACGTTTGGTAGTTTTGAGCCTAATTTTTGTGTGAAAATTAAAATTGGGTTTCGGTCATAATTATTTTTTTTTTGTCGAGATGAATCAATAATTCACAAAAGTTTAACGCGAAACTAACAAATGCAACAAAAATTTAAACAAAGACATAACATAAAGGCAAAATGGCTTTTTATGGGAGTATTCGCATGAAAATTTTGATATTTGGGGTGTAGTGATAGATTCAGTCTTCGTCGTGGGTCACCAGCAGGTCAGCATCATGTCATCGTAGTTTGGGCCCGGGCTGGTTCACTTCTGGGTGGCGCTTTTGTCAGTATTAGTGGTGTTTCGCGGTTTATTCCGGCGGGTTGCGTGTTTCGCCAACTAGGGTTCTTTAATTTTTTGTACTTGGGCTTAGCCCTTTACGTGTATGGGCTTGACCCAATGGGTGTTTCTCGACTTAGCCCTTTAGGTGTGGGCTTGTCACAAATGGTGTCCCCTTGGTTGACTTCTTGCTAACCTCGAATTTGGGTCTCGGATGGACAAATGATTATTCTTAACATTGCAACTCAGATGGGTCTCGGGTGCTGCATTGGATGGTCGAATGTGAATGTCAACTTCATTTTTTTTTTTTTAAGATTTCACACTAAGCCAGTTGCAACATTCCTCATCCTTAATCTTTGTTTCATGGATTTCGGTAGTATCGATGTGACTTGTGAGTATGTGTTTAGGTGTCAGATATTGTTACGTAAGAGATTCATAGAATACACAGAAACAATAATAGTATTATATCTCTCTATGG
Organism: Rhododendron mucronatum var. ripense; assembly: GCA_019656295.1. Lineage (NCBI taxonomy): Eukaryota > Viridiplantae > Streptophyta > Magnoliopsida > Ericales > Ericaceae > Rhododendron > Rhododendron mucronatum. Next base: position 1,960,165 of record BPLT01000068.1, read on the forward strand.
AAGGTAATCTAGAAACTTATTCGATGACAGTGATTATGTATGAAATACTCCCTCCGTCCCATTTTAAGTGTCTTATTTCGTAACTCCAACTTATTAAAAAGATATCATCATTATACATTTCACATCAACTTTTTCCTTCACTTTCCCAACTTATCTATCAACATTACATTTTTATTCACTAACTTTTCAAAATGGAATCTATTTTTAGGGACAAAATAAACAATGCACAACTTTTTACCCACTAACTTTACAAAATGGACACTTATTAAGGGATAACCCAAAATGGAATACTAGACTCTAAAGAAGGGACGGAAGGACTAATAAATACCAGGAAAATTTGAGTGTCAAGAAAAGCCAGATTCAAATTTTAAATCTGTTATTACCAAGATTTGAGTACTCCCAAATTGAAAGTCACATATATTCGAAACTAAAAGGGGCGGCTAAATGTGTAGATTTTTCATTACACACATTCACGCTTTGAGGTTACTTGTATCGCTTAGCTACTTTGAATTCGTGGACAGATTTAAAAATATGAGCTAATGGGGGACCTAACCCTATGCTTTCTTAAATGATATATTTTGTGCCAGTAGAATAACATATTGGTTGACTATATATGTCACTTTAACTAAATTAACAGGAAGACGTGTGTTCATATAAAAGAATTCTGTAAAAATTTAGCACTCTAAGAAATAGATTGACAAACATCCAAATAAAGAAAATTTAGCATAATTTTAGTGAAACGCTGTCATAAACTATATAAAATTATTAACACCATTATACAAAAATCAATTGGGGGACATGTCCCCAAGGGGTTCCACATAGGCTCGTCCCACAATTGCGTGATCATATATTCAAATATTAATTGGAATGACGCCTGCCCTAGATAGCCTCACGGAGGAAAAAGAGTCAAGTTTCAATTAAAAAGCCAAATTTTAATCAAATACTCCTACCAAAGAGAGTAGAAGTCAATGTATTATCATGACTACTTGCTCTTCCAACGAGGTTATCCAAAATTTTGTCTGATTGATTGTTTACGTGTAATAACTAGTCAGGCTAAGTTTCCTTAAAAAAAGCTACCTGATTTTTTTTCCCTTCGTTTAAAGTTTTGCGTTTGGCAGTATTGCGACAAATTTTTGGATGAAAAGCTAAGAAAGAAGCAAAATGGAAAGAAATTGGAGAACAGAAAGCTGATTGACATCACGATATATGTAATTTCGAAGAATTACAAAAACTTGATAAATCTACTGTGGGAACTAGTGTAATCTTTTAAGGCTGTACTTAAGCAATAAAAATATAGGGGGGCACGCGATTCCCTGCGCCTTCTTGAATCGGCTCAATGCCAAGATGTACATTTGGCAGCTGCCTAACGCTCACAGTTTTGGAAAAATACAATGTCCAAGACTCTAGAAACGTTCTAATCTAAAATTCCAGAAGTAAACTTCGTTGTCGAAAGACCTATGCAGAATAAGAACAATTAGTACATTGTTAAAAAGTCCAAAAATGGGTCCCAATGATGTGAAGGTAAAAGAATTTCAAATATTGGGAAAAAAAAAAAAAAAACAATCCATTGGTTTGCAATTTCACCTTAAGCCTCAAACAGGCTTGGACCGCCCTGCCACAACAATGATACATGCTTTAGAATAAGGTACTCAAATTAATTTTGAATTTGTGGACTTATTTGTTATCTAATTGAACAAACCACATGGAGGGAGAGAGAGAGAGAACATAGATTTTATGTGGCTTAATTGGTTTGTAAACCTACTCTACATGCAGTCAAATGATCAAGGATTTCCCTATACGGAAGGAACAAATATCCAAATGGCTATAAATGAGATCTCTCGAAGTTTCTATCTTGCCTTTCACAAGAAAAGAATTTGTCACAATCAGAGGAAAACCCTAAAAACTACTTAAATACTGAATTGTCTCGGCGTCAACCGTCCGGACCGTCATAGCACCAGATGGGATTTACCGCGAGCTCGAATTTCGTTAGAGAATGGAGGCCGTATATGTCCGAACGAGATATGCTGAGAGGTCCGATTTCGAGTCAAAACACTAGCTTCATGATTCACATCAAACCGATATCTACGTAGACATACGAGTGTAAAACACGATTTGAAATTGACAACAAAAAAAAAAATTATTGCATTTTCAGGCACATGGGGAAATTAATCCTTTTACGGATCGAACTGGTAACAACTGCAACTAATATATGGTCGTTTCCATGCAAGGTAATCTGGAAAATTTGTTATGTACTTTGTTTACTTCTGTAGTCATGATCAATTTAAGTAGATGACATTAATGGGTATTAGGTATGAAGGAAATAACAAGAAATTTTAATTTTGAAGTATAGCTAGATATATTTAAATCTTTTCGGTTACTTGGCTTTCACTTCCAGATTTAAAAAATGCACAATTTGACCACTTTGGGACCCCAATTGAGCTTTTCCATTCATTCAGAGGAAAGCAAAAATATGACCTCCCAAATTGAAAGTCACATATATTCAAAACTATAAAGGGGCGGCTAAATGTTTAGATTTTTCATTACACATTCACGCTTTGAGCTAGGTTACTTGTATGGCTTAGCTATTTTGAATTCGAGGACAGATTTAAAAATATGCATTAATAGGGGCACATCTAACCCTATGCTTTCTTAAATGATACTCCCTCCGTCCCAATTTACTTGTCTCAGTTCTATTTTAACTGGATTAAAAAATTAGTTATATCTTTAAAATGGTAATAAAATTTATATCCAATATGGATCTTGTTTTTTTTTTTTTTTTTGCTCGGCAAAAGGAAGTTTTATTAAGCTCGAAAGGATACATCGAGGGGGAAGGCTAAGGAGTGTAAGTGCTCGGACTCAACCTGGGGAGGGGGAATGTAAATCATCCAGCACGAAGTTGAATGATATACGCCAAAACAAATTACAACTTTAGCAACCGAAACAATATGGATCTTATTTGATAGATCTCGATTTATTCTATAATTTAATGTTTTCGAAATCACTTAAAATATTGTAAATTACAAGATATAATTAATTAAAAAATAGCACAAATTCCCAAAAATGACAATTAAATTGGGACGGAGGGATTACATTTTTTGCCGGTAGAATAATATATTGGTGACTGTATATGTAACTTTAACTAAATTAACATAAAGAAGTGTGTTCGTACAAAATAGTTACTGTGAAAATTTAGCACCCAAAGAAATAGATTAACAAACATCCAAATAAAGAAAATTTAGCATAATTTTAGTGAAACACTGTCATAAACATTTTGGTATGGTAAAAATATAAATTTACTAACATCATTATACAGAAATCTAAAAGTCAAATACCTGGTCATATATTCACAATTTCAAATATTAATTGGAATGATGCCCTGGCCATCCTCATGGAGGAAAAAAGTCAAGTTTCAATCGAAAAGTCAAATATTTCAATCAAATATTCCTAGTGAAGAAAGTAGAAGTCAATGTTTATCATAACTACTTGCTTTCCCAACGAGGTTATCCAAAACTTTGGCTTAATTTTCTTAATAAAGTCATGTGATTTTTTTCTCTTTAATTAAAAATTTTTGCGTCTCGCCGTATATTGCGCCAAATTTTTGGCTAAAAAAATTGAATTTCGGTCAAAAAATCAAATTTCAATCAAATACTCCTACCAAAGAAAGTAGAAGTAATGTTTATGACAACTTACTTTCTCGTGCTAAGTTTTCTTAAAAAAAGGCACGTGATTTTTTTTTCTTCATTTAAAAATTTTCGCGATTGACAGTATTGCGTCAAATTTTTGGGTCTAGTCACTAGTCTAGCTAAGTTTCCTTAATAAAGCCACGTGATTTTTTTCTCTTTATTTAAAAAAATTCGCTACTGGCCGTGTTGCGCCAAATTTTTGGGTGAAAAAATTGGATTTCGGTCAAAAAGTCAAATTTCAATCAAATACTCCTACCGCGCGAAGAAAGTAGAAGCAATGTTTATGACTACTTGCTTTCCCAACGAGGTTATCCAAAACTGTCTAATCAATTGTTCATGTGTAGTCACTAGTCAGGCTAAATTTTTTTTAAAAAGTCACATGATATTTTTTTCTTTATTTAAAAAAAATCGCATTTGGCACTATTGCGCCAAACTTTTGGGTGAAAAAATTGGATTTCGGTCATAAAGACATAATATAAGATCAACGTCGCTTTTCTTGAAAAACTCCCAGCTGTGTTCCACAAATATTCGAAGATATACTAACTTAGAATCGAGTACCATTGCTTAATTTTTATTTAAATTCGAACCATGGTGCCTCTTGATCAGTTCAGGTAGATACATGTATGCATACAATGGCAGAAGGACATAGAGACAAGGGTAGGCAGCCGACCCTACTGGCTGCGGCCAAATTTTTATAGAGATAGGTATGATTTTTACCCCATTTTTATTAATTTGACCCCACTTTAAAATTTATTTTTGTCCCAGTCCATTTAAGGATTTAGTACTTAAAGATTCAAAATAGAATCTCTACCTTCAAAATTTCCAAACGTAGCGCTAGTTTGTTTGTGTCTCAAAACAAATCAAAAGTTTCATTCATGAATTACACGTAGTTCAAATTTTTGATCCTATTTATCAAAAATCCTGGCTCTGCCACTGCTTGCATACGTGCATATTTGAAAAATTAGTTTTTTCGATTCTTTGTGGGGGGCGGCGGCTTATGGGGCCCTCTCTCTCTAACTAGAAGAGTTTCTCTCTCTAAAGACCTCTGCCTATAAGTAAGGCACCCCACCTTTCTTGTTCGCAGTATCCAAATCCCAACTTTTCTCTCTTGATATTGCTTCTCTTTTTCCAAGCTCTGATTTGCTTCACCTTTTACAAACACAACACATTTCTCGTACACCTTCCAGCCATGGTTGTTGGAAAACTTTCAGTGGTGGTCGTTATGGTGCTAGTAATAGCCACCATTTCCAACTCTGTTTCTGCAGATCCGGATATGCTCCAGGACGTTTGTGTTGCTGATCTCAATAATGGTATTTATTTTTTCCATATAGCAATGCTACAAACACACCTTAATTTAAAACACAATTCTAAATATAACCTTGTTTGAAACCATTAATTAGATGCACATAATTTTAAACATATCTAGCAATTTCAAACACGGTTGTACCTGTATCCCTTTTTTGCTCGTACTAATGGCTCAGAAGCATTATCGAATTTGTGTGTTTGCAAATAGTGTTTCAAATTCGACCCAAATTTTTGGGAGTGTGGGACACACAATTGATTTGGAGATTTACATAAATCAGATTTATGGGACGTTTATAGGTTCACCGTAGCATTTCTCTTCAGAAAAAAAGTACTTGTACTATATGTTTTTGTATCGTAGCATAATACACTTTATGTTGAGATGATTTTGGTAAAATGCAACAATAAGTTTGATGTTATTTCGTTTTTTTCTTCGAGTAACTAAAATATTGATGTACTTATTTCTTATCTATTAAATTGAAAAATTATTGGCAATTTAAAAGAAGAAGTTAAATAGGCATCTTATTTAGAGAACTTATTTATGTGTCCATCCTAATGGGTTTGAATACTTAATTATGTTCTCATCCTTAAATTAGTAGAATGACCCATTTTGCCATTATTAATTAATTCTCTCTCTCTCTCCAAAATTTATAACTCTTTCATTGAAGAAATTGCAATTATCTCTCTCCATTTTTTACCTTTTATTTACTAAACCCCAATTATTAATTACCTTAACAACCAATTATCCCAATATGTTCGTTTCCAAAATAACTTATGTTTTCCATGGATTATATTGACAAAAATACAAAATATTGACAAAAATATTAATCATATTCGGAACATGAAAAATATTGACAAAAGAAAAATTATCATGATTACCATGAAAATATTCACAAAATTATCCTGAAAAATATTTCAGGACATGGTGGATAATCAAATTGATCATTTTTTGAAGCAAATCCACCATATTTATCATGATTTATTTTTGTGAATTCTCCATAAAAATTTTAGGCTCAATAACGACAACTAATTCATGAATAATTTTAAAAAATATACATAGTTTATCATGATATAATTATGCACAAATTTATGCATGTACCCATATTGATCATAATTTTTTATGAAATATTTCTACACAATAAATCATATTATGAAATATGGTGGAGTTTCAAATCGATCATATTTTTCATGTATTATTTTCTACAAAAATTTCCATGGAACATGTTGTCTCAGGATTGATGTAAGTTAAGAAATAATTACAAAAATAATAAATTCAACCAAAGGAAGCGCTAACCATTTCAGGCGACGTGGGTGACGGCATCCGTGGTCAGATTTGCAGGAGTGCACCACGGCGTTTGTGGCGATGCGGTGCAGATCGCCATTGCACCGAGAGAGAGAGTGTTTGCGGCGGCACTCGCGGAGGAAAGGGATAATGATCCCAAGCCAAATGGGTTTTTCGGGTGTTCGAATGTGTTTAGATGAGGGGTTAATCGGAAACAAAAAATAGTTTATTCATATTAATGAAGGGTGTTATTGGCATATTTTAAATGTCAGGATGAAAACTTTAAGTATTTAAATCATTAAGGATGGGGACTTAAAGTATCACTAGAGGACATGATTCCTATTTAAGTTTCCCGTGATTTTTGTGTAAATCAAAGCACGATATTTAAAATTATTAGACACTAACATACTAATATTTAAAATTACAAGAGACTAACATACTAATTATGCTTAAAATAGTTAAAATTATAACTAAGGGGCTGTTTGATAAAACTGAAAACTGAAACTGAAAGCTGAAAAATTAAGTACTGAAAACTGAATGCTGAAATTTTTAAGCTGAAAAGCTGTTTGATAAATATATTAAGTACTGAATTAAAAAATGATGAATTAATTTTGTTTCAATTCTCTCTTAATTTACTAACCGTCACAATATACTTTTCGTGGTTGGGGGGGGGGGGGGGGGGGGGGTTGGGTTGGGGGGAGTGGTGGAGGTAGTAGGAGTGCTGGTAGTGATGGTGGTGGAGTGGTGGTGGTGGTGGAGTGATGATAGTGGTGGTGGAGTGGCGGTGGTGGTAGGAGCGGTGGTGGTGGTGGTGTAATGATGGTGGTGGTGGAGCTGGTGGTGGTGGTGGTGGTGGAGTGGTGGTGGTGGTGGTGGAGTGGCGGTGGTGGTGATGGTTGTGATGATGGGTGGTGGAGTGGTGGAGGTGGTGGCAGGAGCGGTGGTGGTGGTGGTTGTGGTGGTGGTGGAGTGGTGGAGGTGGTGGTAGTGCAGGAAGTGGTGGTAGTGGAGGGAGTGATGGTGGTGGTGATGTGGTGGAGGAGGAGTGGTGGTAGTGAAGGTGGTGGTGGTGGAGGTGTTGGTGGAAGTGGTTGTGGTGGTGGTATGACGGTTGAATGTAAATACACAAAAATTGAGCCAGAATTAAGTAGCTCAAAACTACTTAATTTTTTTCAACTTTTTTGCCTATATTTTAAGTGGTACTTAATTTGTTAAGCAATATGAAATGTGGCTGTCAAACCTACTGAATCACTTATTACTTAATTGATTCAGTATTAAGTGCTGAATTTAGGTTATCAAACAAGCCCTAAGTATACTAGTTTCGAAACCTCTGTTATCTCCACTACAGTTCCGTCACTTAATTTCCGTTGGTATTATTTGTTTATGGTATTCTCTTTGTCCACAAGGAATCTTTTTTCTCAATCTTTGCTCACAAATGTAGGCCTGTCCAAACCTCGTACGTAAATGTATTTCATTTTGGTGTAATTGTTGTGCTCTCATTTCTCATTTCGACATAACAATACCTTATTGTTGATTCACAGCTGTGAAGATGAATGGTTTTGCCTGTAAGGCAAACTTCAGCGCATCAGATTTCTTCTTTGCCGGCCTAGCAATGCAACAGCCCGCCAACAATACGCTAGGTGCAATCGTGACTCAAGCCTTTGTGGAGCAAGTTCCTGGCCTCAATACCCTAGGTGTCTCCATGGCCCGCATTGACTTTGCCCCTGGCGGCCTTAACCAGCCCCACGAGCACCCACGCTCCTCCGAGGTATTGTTCGTTCTCTTCGGAGAATTGGAAGCTGGGTTCATTACCACTGCCAATGTGCTTGTAACCAAGACCATCAAACAAGGTGAACTATTTATTTTCCCTAGGGGTTTGGTTCACTTCCAAATTAATAATGGGAAAGTACCGGCTGCCGCTATTGCTGGATTCGGCAGCCAAGATCCGGGCCGCGAGGACATTGCCACATCGTTGTTTGCCTCCACACCCCCGGTGCCAGATAATGTGCTGAGCAAGGCTTTTCAGATATCAAATCAAGAGGTTGATGCAATCAAATCAAAGCTTGCAGGAGAGTCCTAGAGGGCGCTTTCTGATTTGGGGTTGATATGTTGTTGGTTTGCTTGTTTTTATTCTTGTTGTTTATTGAAATAAGGATTCATGGTTTCACGATAAGAAATAGTGGGTCAGAAAATGAACCCATGTTGTATTTGAATCCATTTACATATGTATTTGGTTTCACTTCTTTTGTTTACCGAGAAATAAGACGAGTGTTTTAAATAACAATAGCATCTAAATGCGTATCAATGATAGTATTGTACTGTCACTGAAATTTGGATCGTAATTTGACTAACCTCAATTATCTGGCCATCCATTACTACACCTAAATAAATTAATATATTTTCTTTAGCTAAGCTACACATAAATAAATATTAATATGTATATTTTTAAGAAGAAATAAGATAGAAGCAAAATGGAAAGAAATTAAAGCGTAATTTTTTACGTCATAATTAAGGTGAACTGCACATATATTTGGCAACATTACTGTAAGCAATAAAAATATAGGGGGCATGTGTGCACCTTTTTGAATCAACTCTTGACGCGGTGTACGTGGATTCGACAATTGTCAAGTCCTCGAATTTTATCATACAATGGAGGCCATTCGGACAAGATATGCTGAGAGGTCCGATTCCGAGCCAAAACACTTCTCATGATTCACATCAAACCAATATCTATATATGTCGACAGAGGAGTGTAAAATAAGATTCGAAATGAAGTTGGTAATTTGACAACAAGCATTTTCAGGCACACAGCGAAATTAATCTTTTCTACGGAACTGATAGCAACTGCAACTAATATAGTAAATGGTGATTAGACCAGTTTTGGGAGAGCAGGAGGAGTTTAAATCGAGATTAGGATTTGGATCATTTTCAACAAATCTCCCTTGCCAGCCCAAATGCAAAATTTCACCAAACTGTGACCCCATGCATATATATATGGGCCTTTCCATACAAGGTAATCTGGAAAACTTAGTTGAAGCCCTAGACACCCTTGTTAAGAAAAAAGAAGCCAATTTTAATCACATACAAGAGATAGTAGTAGTCAATCAATGTCCTTTTCTTCCTCTTCGGGGATTGGGATATCAGTCAGGGGAAGCAGAAAGGTCTGGGGTTCCTTGGGGAAGGCAGCAGGGTGCAATACATTACCAATTACCAATTTAGCCCCTCTAACTGTTATTGGACTCAATGGAATGCTACTGTCCCCAAGGGTAAGTCTCAATAATTTGGTGGAAAATCAAAACATCTGGGCTGCTAAATGTATTAGTTGGGTAGCCAATTCTGTCAGCGAGAATCCAACTCCACCTGGTATCTTGAGTGAGAGAAAAGATGATGATGCAAATGGGGATGGACGACTTGATCAAAATGAAGTAAACCATTCTGAAGATGATACCATTCTTGCTCCATTAAAAGCTACCATTAATGGAGTAAAAGGGAAAAAGAAAAGGAAATCTTTATACAATATTCTGGGCTTCTCAAAGGTTAATCTGATCAATAACAAGGGGAGGAAGAACAAGCAAAAGTGTGAGGTTTACAAGTCTGCTGTTGCAGCAGTTGCTCTCTCTGCTTCTATCTCTTCAGGAGGAATTGTGAGCAGAAACAGAATTATTTTGGATGAAGCGCAAGCTATCTGGGAATGCAATAAAATCATGGGTATGGGATACGATGGAGATGAGGATGAAGTAATCAGCAAATTTGCAGATATGGAAGCCCAGGATTTAGATCGAGCTGACAGAGCTGCTGCAAGGCAGCCCTAATCAGACCATCCCTGATTGATATCCAGGTCCTCATCTCAACTTACAATGATATGCATGACTTGGAATGTTAGAGGACTAACCGAAAAAGAGAAAAGAGGTAGAATAAAGAAGTTGCTTAAAGAAAGAAAGGTGGATATGGTATTTTTTCAAGAAACCAAGCAAAGGACTGTTTCAAAGGATTTTATTAACTCAATATGGTGGAATGACAATTGTGAATTTTTGGAAGTTGACGCAATTGAAACAGCTGGAGGCCTTTTATGCATTTGGAATCCACAAGTTTTTGTCTGGTGGAAACCGCAGGATCCAGAAACTTCATTATTTTGAGAGGAATCCATTAGCCTTTAACAGATTCATGGTGAATCTCGAGTAATCCATCGGGTATCCGTAGTCTTTCGTTCCACATATCATTCCACATGTACCCCAAAAAAAAAAAAAATTAGGGGATGGAGCGCCATACCCATTGCCTTTTGGTACTCTATGCAGCATAGAAATGTCCTCGTAACCCTAGCCCCATCCCTCTTCCCTGCGACACCTCCTCCGGCGGCTGTCGCAGGCAAACCTTGAACTCTTCTCATTTTCCCCAGCCTTACCCAAGCTCATCCTGATCTTCCCCTTTTTTCCCCTTTTCCCATTCATCCCTCTTCCCTCGCGTCCAACCGCTGTGGTTAAATCTCGTCGCTGCACAACATTTTCCTCTTCCAGATCTGCTGGAGGTGGTCGCTTCTCGTTTCTGCAGTTCTCTCCGTTTCTCAGCTTCATGGCGTTGTTCGCACAGATCTTCCATTACCTTAACTTTGTAGCTCTTGCCTTCTACTTCAACAATAATCCACTCTTCAATATCCTTGAAAATACTAGCGGCGATAAGAATTTTAGGCACAGCAAAAGAAGACATTTTCATCGTCGATTCATCAGTAGATAAAAAAGAACCCCATAATTCTCCAATAAGTAGATAAAAAAGAACCCCATAATTCTCCAATAGATTTGAAAGAAGTATTACTCCATCCATTAAGTGGTATTCCATAGCAACATAACCACACAAATCTTTCAACGCATGTCGCTTGTCCATCCCAAGGTTTAGTTTCAAAGAACCACCTTTGAAGACAGTTTTTTTCAACCATTTTCTCCATTTCTTCCATGCTGGTACAAGTTAAAATTACAAACCTTCCACCCATCGCCTTAATCTCAATATTATCTAAGCCCATTCGTACCATCTGAGCCTTTAACTCATTGATTGAGATTATTAACCTGTGTAATTTTGCCACCGCACTGTGGAATAACCACCCATTGCCAGCAGATTTTAAAGAAACCTTTCGACTCCTTTGATCACTACATTTCAAACCCTCCTCCGTCTCCTTCCTAGCGGTATCACCTACAAGTGTTTGAGCATAAGATTTGAAAGACTTCAAATTAGCACATGAAGAACTTTCAAATCTTACAGCTCTAGTGCCAATCCCAGCTGGATTAGACTTGCTTAAGTGCCCATGATTCTCCGTTCTCTTCACCCCCGGCCCATTTGTTTGTTACCCTGTAATACCCTGCTATGAGTTTTAAGCACACGTTCTTTTGAACCATTCTGCGTATAGTATGCCAACTTTACCACCAATTTCCTCTTATCCTCCATACCATGAGCCCTGAAAATGGCCAAATCAGCAGATAGATACAGAGCAATTATATCTAGCAATTATATCTAACGAAACCAAATTTACTTCCTGTCTTGCTACTTCTTCTGAGAGGGATGAAAGCATCCCTGACCACACCGTAGTTATTGAATACTTTCCTCAACCACAGATGGGTTGCCTTATCCGGAATAGGAATATTATCAACAAACAAAGTAACTAGTGTTGGAAAATGAAATTTTACCAAAAAGAATTTGGTGGGATCCACACTACGTGAGGTGGAATAAATTCTATTAAGATATGAATGAGAAATTGTATCAGTATGGAAATTGGAAAAGCCAAGTGACGTGCGTGCGCGCCGTCACCAAACACCTAAATTAGACTGGGGCCGAGACCGGAGCTCAGGATTCGTGGGCCCGCGACCTGTGGTTCGAGGTCTGTGGTTTATGGTCTAATCTAGATTAGTTTGGAACTGACTAGACTGTGGTCCTAGTTACTGTGGTCCTAGTTATGCTCCAGAATGAGAGCATGTGAGTTTGTGACTCTTCAATTGTCTGGCAATGAGTTGAATGCTGCAATTGAATGGTTTTCCAAGGATTAATCACCGTATTAATCACAAGGTTAATTCCCCGTATTGAATGTATTGAATTCCCCCTATTGCATGGAAAGGTTCCCTATTCAATTCTGGTATTAATTGAGGAGGCTCCTCTTCAAGCTATATAAAGGAGTCGTTCTTCTTTGTTTGGATACCGAAAAAATCTAAAGCTTCTCTACTTCTGCTATCTAATTGTTCTTTTTGAGAGAGAGTACAGACAGAAGTTGGTTCAACAGGCAGTCTATGGCGGTTCTCCAGCGGCTGAGGGGGAACTGAGTCAACCCTGGGTGACAAACACCGACAAAACCTCCAGCACCGGTGAGGCGGCGAATTTGTCTTAAAGGCACCGTTGAATAAAACGGGTCTCGATTTGCAATATCTCTATACCTTGCTTGCAGTTTATGTTTATATTTCATATCCTGTAATTCCATTTCATGTAATTTTCTGTTCGATTGTAAATTTTCAGAAATTAATAAAATTGATTGCTGTTTTCCGCAATATATTTTCCTACATTTAGTTCATCCATCGTGCTTACACATTGAAGAATCAACCCGAAATTGAACAACCCACGGAATAATCAACTGAAAGCCCTCAAAAGCAACACAGCCAAGACACCTTCGGCACACCCACCGATCGATAAAACAGAGAACCCAAGAGCAGAAAAATTACCTCGGAATAGAGAGGGAAATACGTGGATCTCGATTCAGCTGCAGAGGTTAAGGGGACTAGAAAAGAAAAATGGAAACAAAAGTCGATTGAAAATATATTTGGAATTCCGAAATCCAAGAAAAGAGGCGGTAGGAAGAAGAAAAAATGTGTTCTGTTCGGGTCAACAGTATCAGCAGCCGCTTTATCATCTGAAGGTAGTAATAATAGGAATAGATTCATTATCGATGAAACTCATGCAATTTGGGCTCTTGAAGAGGCTCAAAAAGTTTGAGATCTTCAGCAAACTCTAGGTTTGAGCTATAATGGTGACGAGGATGTGATCAGAAGGATTGCTCAAATGGAGGAAATGGATGAGGAGCATTACAGAGCCATGTTGGCTTCGGAGTAATTTTTTCTGTTTTGAGGAGTAAGTTCAGGGAGATGTCTCTTGGCGTGTTGTTTGGAGTCTTAGGTGTCTCTTTGGGTGTTGGGTTGAGTCTTAGTTGTCAAATGTCTCTCTGGTATTGTGAGTGGTGTTGTTTTGTCTTGCCAACCTTGGATTGTTATTCTCTCTCTTTGGGTCCTTGCGGCATATGATTATTGGAGTTTGTTTTGCCGCTTTGTGGGTTCACTCTTCTCCAGCTTGATGCCTTATGCATTGGGTCCTTTTAATCTTTGTAATTTATTTTCAAAGGTTAATAAATTTAATTTTTCTTTAAAAAAAACGTATATCCAAAATTACTGAGACTAAATTGAGCATACCATTGGAGAGATTAGGTTTTGGTTCAATTTGAAGAAAACTTCCTTTTCTTAATTTCCTTTTTTAATTTTTGGTCAGCAAGAAAATTTATTTATTAGATCTCGACAAATTATATATCGAGCAAAAGCCTCAAACCAAACCAATGAGAAGGAGTCATTAGAAAAGAAGAGGCAAGAGGGAGAGAGAGAATCCAGCGATCGAAATGCCCAAAAGGAAATGAAACAAAGAAAGCTATACATACAACATATATAGTTTAAGCAAAACATTAAAGACAGCCTTGGGGACCTTCCTTACATTACACATAAGAGTTTTACTTGGATTTGAGTACTCCCAAATTCAAAGTAACAAATCCAAACCAAAGGGGTGCATGGCTAAATGCTTAGATTTTTCCATTACACATTCACGCTTTGAGGTTCTCGTATGGCTTAGCTATTGTAAACCAGATTTAAAAATATGCATTAATGGAGGCAAACCTAACCCCATGCCTTCTTAATGATGGGTCGAGACCCCGATCCCGATTCACACCTCTAAGCACAAGCACGAAAATAAACTAAGCACAAACGAGAGATATTTGAGGAAAAACTCCACTACTATAAATCACATATACAAGTATGAAAAAATCTCACCGGAATAGCCACAAGCCGGCTTCCCCACTCCTCTCTTTCTCTCCCTCACTCCAGTGACTCTCTGACAGTCTCTCTGAGCATCTTCGAGGAGCCCCGCTCCCCCGAAAGGAAGCCTCTCCGCTCAACTCTCTCTGCGTCTCTGTCTCTTGCACACACACACTGCCGAAAGGCAGTCCACAAAAGGGAAAAGGGGACCAAGGGGTTTTATCCCCTACAACACAGACCCATACCACTTGGGTGTACCCCAACACTTAAATGATACATTTTTTGCCGGTAAAATAACATATTGGTGACTATGTAATCTTAATGTAATTAACAAGGAGTGTGTTTGTTGGTGCTGTTGTTTTTCTAATTATTTGCTGGTGTGCTTCTTGTTTTCATTTTGGGAGATGATATTTTTGTTATGGTGGCTAAGAGGTTCTTCTATTTTTCCTCCTATTACGGGAAGTCATCTCTAGTTTCCTGAGGTGTCGTGTTCTACTCTAAAGGTGCCAGCTATGTTTCTCTCTTTTCAACTCCTATCTTTGGGAGGGCTAAGAGATGTCGGTGACTGCATTTCTAGAAGAAAAGTGCTGAAAAGTTCCTAAATTCATTGATTATATATTGAAGTGAAAGCAAAAGCTCAAGGTGGATCAATGCTTTGTTTGAAATTATCCTCCTATTGCCTACTACTCTGGTGATGCTTTGGGATGTGGCAATAATCTCTGCTTTTGCTGCTTGGAGGTGCTTGGTTTATGTTCTGGTTTATGATATCTTCATATCGTCTTTGTTTTCCGGACTGTTGTTTTTGGCCCTTTGCCTCTTCTCTTCCAATGCTCTATTGGAAGTCTTTTTCTTTCCCTATTCTATGTATCAATATAATGGTTTAGGTTTTCCTTTTCCTTAATGTACCCATATCAAATTTCTAATAATATCTTATTGCCGATAAAAATAAAAATAAAAACATCCGAATAAAGAAAATTTAAAGTAATTTTAGTGAAACACTGTCTTAAACTTTTTGGTATAGTAAATTAAAATATAGAATTATTAACATAATTTTTCAAAATAAATCCGGGACACGCCCCCGCGGGACCCTCGTGGGTTCGGCACACAATTACTTGATCATAATTTCAAATAATAATTGGGATGATGCCCCATCTAGACATCAAATTTCAATCAAAAAGTCAAATTTCAATCAAACACTCAAGAAAGAAGAAGTCAATCTGTTTACACCCGTTTTTGGCACCCAGTCCTGGGCAAGCTTTGGAAGGCCATTTAATTATCTTTTAATTAAATTGGGCCAAGAAATAGAGATGTATTGGATCAAAATTAATTGGGCCGAACCCATATTGACTGGGCCCAATTAATGTTAGTTGGATTTGGGCTCAGAATTAGAAGGTCGTGGGCCTATGTACAAAAAGAATTCAGCCGGCCCATGATTTGTTCAAGCTTGATAAGTATTTTTGTGGGTTAAATATGTTAAAAGGCCATTTAATTTATTTAAATGGCCCATTACCCAAGTGGCCCATGAAAAGTGGAGAAAAAGAAGGGAATTGTTGGCTGTTGGAAGGCCATTTGACCGAGTCAAATGGCTGGAGGTTCTTTGTTAGCCACAAAAGAAGGAGAGAAAATAGGCCCATGAGCTTAATTGGCCTTTTTTTCAAACCTTTTAACGGCTTATGATTAAAGTACACACATGGGTAATTGTTGTTAACCTCTAATAACCACCCATGATCCCACTAAAAATGTTAGTGGGTAGTTATTGAGGACACGTGGCAACATCCAAGGCTTACTCGAGACACATGTCAACTTATGGTGAAGGCAGAAATTCGGCTCAGATCTGAACCTGTGCATTATTTACCCATGATCTCCTATAACTTCCATTAACTACCCGTTACCCCATGATCTAAGTTAGTGGGTAGTTATAAAGGACACATGGCGCAACGGGAAAAGGACAGCATGCCCTTTACATGCAGAAAATCGAAGACCCTTGGCCTATAAATACTAGAAGACAAGAAGAAAAAAGGGTCCACTCACCAATCAAGCTCAACGCTTAAAATCAAAGCCTTCCCAGCGAAGCAACCAAAGTCTTCCCAGTGAAGCAATTATCTCATTTCTCACCTTTACTCAATTACTTCTCCAAGTAATTCGAGTTTCTATCTCTCTTGTACCCCAATTTTATTACTACGACGTAATAAAATTATTCATATCTCTCTCATATCTCCGGCCTTATTATTACGACATAATAAAGTCATTCTACGTTGCTACTTCTTTTCCTACACGGTTAGGAAATTATTAAGTCCTCGCTCGTAGAGGCAAAACCACGAACCATCACTGCAATCCAGCCCTTAGGTTTGCAGCACTATCGCCCTCACAGATTCGAAGTCAGAAAAGGGACGCCCAGTCCTTACGTTAGACGCGACAAGTCTTGGCACGCCCGCACGCTCAGTCCTTGAGCATTTTCGTAGCCGAACATCTTTTGGCACGCCCGGTGGGACCCTAATCGTCTAAGGGTTTTTATCATGGTCAAGAAGCCGCAACAACAGCAGCAACCGGACCCTCCACAAAGTCCTGAGGGAGTGGCAGTCGACGTGCCATTACTCGAGGAAGCTGGTCCTCAGATCAGCGCCCAAGATCTTAGCGACGCTACCGACAGCGTCAAAAATTATATGTTTATGGCGGGACGTGAGATCTCCAATAACGTTACGAGTTCAATCTCGCAATCGTTCGCTCAGTCCTTGGAACCTCTGACCATATCAGTCAACAAAATGATTGCTACGCTTACAGAGAGGCTACCGCTCGCTCCTCAGCAGCAGGGCTTTCCACAGTTTGGTGTCTTTGGCAACGGTCAAGACCAGGCTGGCTTATTGGGGGTACCTCCCCCTCCTCAAATGTTTTATCACGCTACTTCATCTAATAGCCCTGCACTCGGGGGGCAAAAGGAGAAGGGAGTCGTGATTGGAGGAGCTTCGACGCCTCCAAATAACGATCAAAGATTTGTTCTGGTTGAGGACCAGAGCAAGCCCGACAAACCCGACAAGTCCGACAGGACAGACAAAAGGCCTTCGCAAGGAGGCCAGGGCTCTGGAAAGGATAAAGGAGTCGCACGTACTCCTCAAAGCTCTGATACTCGGGGGGCAAGTCCAGTCCAGGACCAAGAGGTACAAGAGGCGCATCCACAGCCGCCTCCTGAACCAGACCTGGTCATGGGAAGAGATCAAGTCTTGAACCTACTCCAGGAGCAGTTGGGACCTGGGTTCAGACCTTTGGGAAGGCCAATGTATAGGAAGCCTCATACCGAGGGGGTGGACAATACACCCTTCCCAAAGGGCTATAGAGTCCCAGAATTCCAGACCTTCAATGGTGAGAGCATGCAGTCAACCGTAGAGCACATTGCCAGGTTTCAAGTTCAATGTGGAGAGGCTGGAACCATTGATGCACTGAAGTTGAGGCTTTTTCCCAATTCTCTTACTGGGACAGCCTTTACTTGGTACATCAATCTGCCACCTAACTCGGTTCAGACCTGGGCACAGTTAGAGGAGATGTTCCACCAGCAGTTCTACAGGGTAGAACCAGAAGTGACATTGGCAGATCTCTCATGCTATCGTCAAACCCATCTGGAGTCTGTAGAGTCCTACCTCCTACGTTTCAAGACTGCTAGATTCAAGTGCAAGATAGTCCTTCCTGAGGCCGAATACGTGCGAATAGCACTAAACGGCCTGAGCTTTGAAATGAAGAAGAAGTTCTATGGAACGGAGTTCAGAGACCTGTTTGAATTATCTTCCAAGGCTTCTCATTATGAAAAGTTCTTGGCAGAAGAGCAGGACAGGAAGACAGCATCCAAAGGGACGTATTACCGCGACCCTAACTATGAGGTGGCTGCAGTAGAAGCAGAGGTAGACCCAGACGTGGCAGTGGCTGAAATCATCAACAAAAAGCCATACGTTTGTAAGGCTTTTGTCAAGATGGAGCCCACAAAGCAGCCAGCCCAGAACACTTTCAATAAGTCAACCAGGACTTATACTTTTGACGTGGGTAGGGCTGAAGCCATCTTCGATCAACTCCTTGCTGACAAGCTGCTCAAACTGCCTTTCGGTCACAAGATTCCAATCCCGGAAGAACTGAAGGGCAAAGAATATTGTAAGTATCACAATTCCTGGAGTCATACTACTAATAATTGCATAGTATTCAGAAATGACATCCAGGATAAGATTGAACGAGGGGAGTTCAAGTTTCCCGAGAAAGACAAGCAGCCTATGGGAGTGGATGGCAATCCCTTTCCCTCAGGACTAAGCACGAATATGGTCTCCGTCAACATGAGAGACATGCCTAGGGCTGTCCCTAGGCCGAAGATAAGTTTGGGAGCCCCTTCGAGAGCTACGTACAAGTCCAGCCCCGGCAGGTTCTGGGATTCCTTTTATGATGAAGGGGATGTCAGGACTGAGCGAGTCAGGAGGTTCGAAAAGCAAAACTCATGGTGGTCCAGACCTTCAGGAGTAAAGAAACCAGAAAAACCAACCTGCTCTATGGTGTGTACAGAATGTGGACACCACGCCAGTCCTAACAAACCGGCCCTGAAGAGCATTATTGTTGGAAGGGTTGAGTCAAGTCATAAGGAGCCTCACGGATCTAAAGGAAGGAGGGTTGTACGGGAATCTGTGTTCAACCGAATTCAGCCAGGGTTGGTTGAAATTGAAGATGAGCTCATCAATTTGAGGATATCTGCTCCTTCTACAAATAAGCCAAGGGTTGTTAAACCTCCAGCCACTCCTCCAAATGAGTGGCACAGGGTTGAACATCCCAAGTTTCCATCCAAACCTCCACCTCTGTCCAAATCTCAAAAAAGGCGCCGCCAACGATTTAGGCAGGCAGCTAGAAGAGCTGATGAAGAAGCAAACCTACTGGACGATCCAATGAAGGAGGATGTCCCGGAAGAAGAGGTGGAAGTCCTAGAAGAGCCTAAGGCTAGAAGAGTATACAAGCCTTTGGAAAGGACTGTGGAAGAGGCTATCATCAAGCCTCCTTCGAGGACTTTACCGAAGAAGCAGCTCCCAGCTGGGAAAACATACAAAGAGGCTGTTACCCAACTACCTGCAAAGCAAGCCGCTATGCCCAAGAAACAACCTCTCTTGGAAAAAACACTTGAAGAAGCCAGGATTCAGCCCTCACCAAGGCAAGTCACTTTGCTCCAAAAATCAGCTCTTCAACCAAAGAAGTCAGACTCGGGGGGCAAATCGAAGTTGAATCCACAGGCTAAGGTATTTGTGCCTGGACAGGGTTCTAATATGCAGTGCAATATGGTCGTATTCTTGCCGGCAGAGCTGGAAGCCAAGGACAGCACCCCAAGAGCCATGGAGGGGGATGTTGTAGAGATGGGGCAGACAGCGGAGATTCTCAACGAGTCCTTCTCAGTAGGACTGAATGGGCCTTCAGTAATTGTGTTGAAGGACGAGACTGAAGAGAAGAGTGAGGATCGTGCAGCTAGTGTGATTTTTGAGAGGCCAAGCCCTACAATGAACAAACACATCAAGCCTTTATACATTGCAGGTTGCCTTGACGGGATGCCAATGAACCGTATCTTGGTAGATAACGGGTCAGCAGCCAACCTCATTCCTAAGTCCATCATGCAGAGGCTCGGAAAGACTGATCAAGACCTAGTCTCATGCAATGCCGCTTTGACCGATTTCACCGGGAAGGAGACAACATGCCAAGGTATCTTGATCATGAACTTAACGATAGGGTCCAAGACGTTAACAACACCTTTCTTTGTTGTTAATTCACACTCTTCCTTCAATGTTCTACTGGGGAGAGATTGGATTCACTCCTGTCTGGCGGTCCCCTCAACCCTTCACCAATGTCTTATTTTTTGGAATCAAGACGACGTGGAGGTGATATGGGCTGACCGTAGACCATTTAAGGCCTCTACCAACCATGCAGAGGCACACTTATATGATGAGGGTGTTGGTCCAATGAAGGTGGCAGGCCTTGACAAGTATGGCCGCCATAAAATAGCCCCCATTCATAACAACAAGTCAGCTGAAGAAGTGAAAGCACTTTTTCAAGAATTAATCGGTCCAATGATTACGAAGTCAAGCAGGCCGATTATAGCTTCGTCTAAACACTCTTCTCAATGTCAGTAAGCCCTTCGGGAGCAGAGAGGCATGTGGCCCTTCGAGCCACATTGTCAAAATTTGAAGCTTACTTACTAGAGAAGAGGCTGAGGGAAAGTCAAGAACCGGAGGAAGATTTTTCGGCCTGTGCGGCCGAAGTTATCAACGAGGATGAAAACCTGGTTGAAGATCTTGATGAAATCCGCTTGGAAGACCTAGAAACAGCCCCAGCCAAATTAGATGATTTAAAGGCAGACGTGCAAGATCCTTTGGAAGAAGTTAATTTGGGAGATACAGAGCATCCCAAACCTGTATATATTAGTCAACTTCTGCCAAAGGACGTGAAGGAGAAACTCATCCAGCTCTTGAAGGAGTTCAAGTCCTGTTTTGCTTGGACATACGAAGAGCTTCCAGGTCTGTCCAGAGACCTGGTGGAGCACAAGCTTCCCATCCAACCAGAATTCAGACCTTTCAAACAACCGCCAAGGAGGATGTCCAATGAGGTCTATTTACAAGTCAAGGATGAGATCGAACGTCTTTTCAATGCTGGGTTCATACGCACAGCCAGGTACGTTACTTGGCTCTCTAACATTGTTCCAGTCCTTAAGAAGAACGGCAAGGTCAGAGTATGCGTAGATTTCAGAAACTTGAACTTGGCTTCCCCAAAGGACGAGTATCCGATGCCAGTGGTAGATCAACTGGTGGATGGAGCTTCTGGCCACAAGGTTCTGTCCTTCATGGATGGACATTCTGGATACAACCAGATCTTTATCGATGAGGCCGATACGGCTAAGACTGCTTTTAGGTGTCCTGGAGCCCTAGGAACCTTCGAGTGGGTCGTAATGCCCTTCGGCCTAAAGAATGCAGGTGCTACGTTCCAACGAGCAATGAACGCCATCTTTCACGATTTCATTGGCCACTTCATGGAGATCTACATTGATGATATTGTGGTCAAGTCTCAGTCCTATGATGAACATTTGGAACACTTAAGGAAGTCTTTCTTGAGAATGCAACAATTCGATTTGAAAGTAAACCCCTTAAAGTGTGCCTTCGGAGTCTCCGCAGGCAAGTTCCTTGGATTCTTAGTCCACAATAGAGGGATTGAGGTTGACAAGAACAAGGCCAAAGCAATCATGGAAGCAAAGCCTCCTACCACCAAGAGGGAGCTGCAGAAGCTCTTGGGTTCATTCAACTTCTTGAGAAGGTTCATCTCAAACCTAGCTGGAAAGGTTCAGGTCTTTTCTCCGCTCTTGAAGCTGAAAGACCATGACACTTTTGTATGGGAGGCAAGCCATCAGAAGGCCTTTGATGAGATCAAAGGCTATTTAGCAACGGCTCCAGTCCTTATGCCTCCTATCAAGAACAAGCCGTTGAAGCTCTACATCTCAGCAGCTGAAGGCTCTATTGGAGGCCTTTTAGCACAAGACAACGCTCAAGGAAAGGAACAGGCAGTTTATTATTTAAGTAGGTTGTTGACTCCTTGTGAAAGGAGATACACTCCTATTGAAAAGATTTGTCTTGCCTTGTACTTTTCAGCAATAAAATTGAGGCACTACATGCTTCCCGTTTTGGTTTACATTATGAGTAAAACAGACCTAGTTAAGTACTTGCTTTCTCGGCCAATCATGAGAGGCCGAATTGGCAAATGGTCTTTAGCTCTAATGGAATTCAGCTTCCAATATGTTCCTCAAAAAGCTGTGAAGGGCCAGGCCTTAGCAGACTTCCTTGCTGATCATCCATGCGTGGAAATCGGCGATGAGTCTGATGTAGGACTGAACGCTCTTGAGGTCTCACTCACTCCTTGGGTACTACTTTTTGATGGATCAAGGACTCAGGAGGTCTCAGGCTGTGGAGTAATTATTATTTCTCCCCAAGGCCTGAGGACTGAATTGTCCTTTCAATTTGATTTCCCATGTACAAATAATCAAGCTGAATATGAGGCTGTCGTCATAGGCCTTGAGATCCTTAGGGATTTAGAGGCTAGAAATGTAAAGGTTATTGGGGATTCAAACCTTGTCATCAATCACCTGGCAGGAACGTTCAAATGCTATAGCGAGGACTTGGCTCCATATTACATGGCTGCAATGCAATTAATCCACGATTTTGACAATGTAACTGTCGAGCACGTTCCAAGGAGCATGAACACTGAAGCCAACAGTTTAGCTCAGGCCTCAACAGGTCTAAAGTTAGCCCCAGAGACAATCCACAAGATCATCACAGTCCGGAAGAGATTGTTACCTTCTGTTAGGAGAAGGGGTCTGGGGCTAGAAGTATTTACTTCTGACTTCACAGGTGAAGAGTCAGATGATGAACCCGAAAATGATTGGCGTACACCTATCATCTCTTTCCTTAAGAGGCCTCATCATAGGGCCTCTAGGAAGGTGAGGAGGAGAGCCATGAGTTATATTCTCGTAGGAGACGAGTTATACAAAAAGAGCCCTGAAGATGACCTACTTCTAAGGTGCTTAGGGCACCCTGAAGCCATGAGGGTCATGAGTGAAGTCCACGAAGGAATCTGTGGAGCTCATCAATCAGGGATAAAGATGAGATGGTTGATCAGAAGGTATGGATACTATTGGCCAACTATTTTAGAGGACTGTATTCGTTTTTCCAAGGGATGTCAGCCCTGTCAAGCCCATGGCCCCATTCAGCATGTCCCTGCAGCTGATTATCATGCCGTGGTCAAGCCTTGGCCATTTAGGGGCTGGGCTCTTGACGTGATTGGAAAGATTTATCCTCCTTCCTCTGGAAATCATGCTTATATCTTGGTAGCCACGGACTACTTTACTAAATGGGCAGAAGCTGTGCCATTAAAGTCTGTGGATCAACAAGAGATAATCAAGGTAATCAAGGAAAGGATCATCCATAGGTTTGGGCTGCCTGAACATTTGGTTGCAGATAGAGGGACGATATTCATGGGTGAGCAAGTGGTTAACTTTGCTGCACAGCAAAAGATCATTGTGTCCAATTCCACTCCTTATTATGCTCAAGGGAACGGTCAGGCCGAGTCCACCAATAGGACTCTGGTCAACATTATAGAGAAAATGGTGGAGGATAATCCAAGGGCATGGCATGAATTACTCTCTGAGGCCTTATGGGCCTACAGAACCTCAAAGAAGGAAGCCACCAACGTGACTCCTTACATGCTGGTGTATGGGCATGATCCAGTCCTACCAATGGAGGTAGCAGTAAAGTCAGCAAGGATAGCATATCAACATGGCCTCACTCCTGCTGATTATACTCAGGCCATGTTGATGGAACTTGAGGACTTAGACGAAGTTAGGCTTGCAGCCCTTGACCACATGTTGGTCCAGAAAAGAAGGGTGGCCAGATCCTACGACAAACGCGTAAGAAAGAAAAGCTTCACTGAAGGGGACTTGGTTTGGAAGGCAGTCTTTCCTTTGGGAGAAAAGAATCCAAGATATGGCAAGTGGTCCCCAACCTGGGAAGGACCTTACCAAATCGCTCAAGTCCTTAAAGGTAATGTTTATCTTCTTATGGACTTAAATGGTGGTTTGTTTAAGCATTTAACAAATGGAAAATACTTAAAGCATCATTATCCTACTATGTGGGAAATGAGAGACTTTGGTGAAATCCAAACTAATAAGCCATAGAAAAGTCTGTTAAGGCCTGAGCAGAGGCCATGGTACCTGTCATGCAAAAATTGATAAAGGCCTCAAGCTTAGGCCACCTGTCGTTAAACCAAACCAGTGCCTTGGCCATTTGAGGGAAAGTTCCAGGCCAAGCAGGGAGAGAGCAAAACCAAAGTTATGACAAGTTTTAAAACAAAAGAAAAGAGGTGGGGTTTCAGAAACCAAGACCTACAGACGGCCTTCAAGATTGTTTTTGAGTTCCTCCCAAGATGTGTCAAGGCTGGCAAGCTGAGTTTCGAGCATTTCCCTCTGACCTCGAAGATTTGGCATCTCCTCAACCAGAAGGTTCAATTTCATCTTTTGGCTCCGTGAGCCAGCTTTCAGGTCGTCATGCTGTTTGGACAGGTTCGTGGTTTCCTTCCGGAGGTCAACCAAGCGGCCTTCAGCTCGTGCTAACTTGGCCTTAAGATCTGTGATCTCATCAGAGGTAGCGACAATGCTTGATTCATTGAATCGCATGTCCTCTTTCAGTTGAAGCCATTCAGCGCTGAACTTGGCGAGCTCCACATCAACCGCCTCTAGCTCTGCCATCTTGGCATGTACTTTGCTGAGTTCATGGGAGGAGGAGTCATGGGACTTCACCATGTCAGGGAATTCCTTTTGGAAACGTTGGAGTACAGGCTCTTCTGCCCCTAAGGCTTGGGATTTTACTAGTACGTCCATGGCCTTCTTGATATTTGAAGCCCTAGCAGGATGGGCTACAGCTTTGAAATTTTGGAGCAAGGCCATTCTGAGAGCCGTTTTGGCCTCAGAAACGTCTTCAGAGGAGAACTGAGATTGTGAAGTGGAGCCAAGTCCACTGCCAGAGGTGCCAGAAGTGGCTGCTTTCAACAGATCCTGGGCAGATTTGAACAGAGAGTCCAAGTCCTCATCCTCATCTTCCTCCGCCACATTGGCAAGTTCAGGCTCAACTGAAGGATTCACTGAGGGAGCAGACTGGGCAATTGGAGATCTGGGCTTCTCTGGAGTCCTTGATGACGCCTCATGTTCAGGTTCTTGGTCGGACAGGTCGAGTTTCTTCTCCTCAGCTTCTACTTCCTCCTCAAAGTAGTCATCGAGTTCCTGGGGATTGAAAATAAGAGGGAGTTGGTGGTAATACGGGGCCATAAATGCTGGGAATTTCATGTCACAGTACATCCTTACGATAGGATTATGCTCCGTTGCGGACACGGTGTTCTCAGAGTCGGCTGGCGTTGAAATCCTCTTTCTCAGTCTCTTTTTCTTCGAAGGGGCTGATTCCGCCTGCTCCTCTTCGCCTTTGGAAGTGACCTGTAGGAAGGGAGGTTAGTAGGACATTCAAACAAAGTGTAAACAGAAGAGCTGAGGAGAGCCCAGACCTTTCCCGAAGGATCAGTTTCGGGAGAGCTTGTCTTAGCACTACTCCGCGTTCTTCCAGCAACTACGGTCTCAGAAGCCTACAGAGAAAATAGAGGCATAATTACCTTATCCTGAAGGATCAAGCAGAGGACTAAAATAGTTCATACCTTTGGCCATTGCCTTTTGGCTGTGGTCTTCACCCTTTTTGGCCTTTGAGCAGGAGGGTTGGCAGACACTTCCTTCGGATCATCTTCTGAACCTGTCAATCAGAAGAGAAATCAGTCCAGATCTGTGAAGAATCAAGGAAATTAAAGCATAAGCCTCTTTATGTTACCTTTTCTTTTGACACTGGAGGCTAGGGAAGGACGAGCTTGCTGCAAAGGAACAGTTATACCAGGTTCAGGTGCGCCGGTTGGGTGAGGCAGAACATTGGTGAGAATGTCTAAATATGGGGCAGAAAAATGCAGTTTCGTATAGCTGCCCTACCAGCTGTCAAATTTCGCTCCCTTGTCAGTACGTTCCACATAGGAGTGAAGAGCAAAGGTCTTCCTGGCTTCAGGGAGAACGTTCCTAATTTTTTCCAAATCCCTTGGCTGGATCACGGGCCTGTCTGTGAAGTCCTCATTCAAGGACTGGTATGGGGGCACAGGAGTAAGCTGGCACAGGCCGAATTGCCTGGCAAATTGAGCCGCATTGTAGTACTCCACTCCGCACTTGTAATTGGTAGGAGTAAAAGCCATCCCGTACATAAGGTCCCTGGAGATCAAGAAGCTGGTCCAGACCTCCATGTGATCGTCGTAATCATCTCCTGGATCCGAGGCACCTCGTTTCAGCCACCAAGGTACGGTATCCCTTACAAATGGCATCCAATTCTTTCCCATGCTCGTAAGTTCGTGGTAGAAAAATTTGAAATAAACGCCGAACGCAAATCGAGGGCCACGGGTGTCAATGTAATGAAGGCCATAGCAAGTACTCTCTGGTTTCTTGATCATGGGCGGGGCAAGTTTGGGAAAGTAGGACCACAGCCAGAGGGTGATGATCCACAATGGACCAGGGGCGAAGACAAACTTGTTACTAATCAATTCCTTCATACCTCGGTAAAGGTGGGCCAGGACCAAAGGGCCTAATGCCAGCTTCTGCCCAGAAGCTAGGGCACAGGCCAAGTCAATAAAGTCCTTGGTCACTCTATTGGCAGACACGCAGAAGATGAATTTGTTTAGCCAGTATAAGAGGAAAGCAACGTGTTCACTATCCTCAACAGGACCCTTTCTAGCGTAATGATTGATAAAAGGGGAAAAAGACAAGGGTTCTTTGTACTCAAAATAGGGCGTTTTCTGGGACAAAAAATAATTGGCCTCAATCCCGTGGGGACGGAGGCCCGTCAAAAAAGCCAAGTCTTGAAGGGTGGGGCTCATGAGACCTACTTTGAAGTGGAAAGAGTTTGTGGTGACTGACCAGAACTGTGACGCTGCAAGGAAGAGATTTTTGTCCATGTCGATCAGAGACCGGCTGAGAAGAATGGCGTCTCTGATTCCGATCTGCCTCCACAGATCTCCTTTGGCCTCCAATACTCGATCAAGCCACTCGATATACCTGGCGTCAGGTCTATGCCAAAGTCTGTTGGGTATTTCTGTGGTAAAGCGGCTCCAATCAAGGCTGGGAGACTCGAAGGGAAGGGCTTCTTCCGCCAGGGGGTACATCGAAGAGAGTTGAGGAGGGAACCCAAGCTGAAAAGCAGGCCCTAATCCTACTCGATCAGCGTTCGCAATCACCAAAACATCATTGGTGATCGCAATGTGTTCGTCAGCCAGGATCTTGCGAATCTGTACGGATAAGCTGTTAGGGTTTGGAGGTGGTGTGTGAGCTTTGTGGGTGGCCATCTCTGCAAAGAGTCGAGAACAGAGACAGGAACCGTGAAGGTTTAGGGTTTTCTTTGCTGGGTTTCTCTCGAGTAAGGGAAAAGAAAACAGAGAGAGGGTAGAAAGAGAATGGGGGTTACACGAGGGAGAGTTTTTATGAAGCACGGTGCAGGAATCAAAAACGCCGTTGCACTTATTACTCTTCACGCTGGAGATTTGATTGGCAAGCAAAAAGAGGGGGCTCTTGATTGACACAAGGGAGTCCTGGCAATGGAAAAGACTGCATGGCAGCCAATGCAAGGCCTGGGGCGTTGACACGTGTCCCCTAGGCCCTAAAGGATGATGATTACTATTGCCGATAGGGGTCTTCAGTGGGGTTTTTATCTCGGGAAATAGTAGAGTTCAATTCAAAGTGGGAGCTTAAGATCCAATTAAGAGATATGCTTGGGAATTCAAAAAGTTGTTAGGCCTAATTAAGGCCTGATTATCTTTTTGGGGTTTAAATATTGGAATCTAAAATCCTTAGGCTGAACAAGCCTGATTATTTTTCAAATCTGGCGATAAGGACTCGTTTGGTTATGCCAAAAACTGTACTCTGTCCTAATTTACAAGCCTAGATCTTGAACAAGATCAAGGCATGGGGGGGCATTGTTTACACCCGTTTTTGGCACCCAGTCCTGGGCAAGCTTTGGAAGGCCATTTAATTATCTTTTAATTAAATTGGGCCAAGAAATAGAGATGTATTGGATCAAAATTAATTGGGCCGAACCCATATTGACTGGGCCCAATTAATGTTAGTTGGATTTGGGCTCAGAATTAGAAGGTCGTGGGCCTATGTACAAAAAGAATTCAGCCGGCCCATGATTTGTTCAAGCTTGATAAGTATTTTTGTGGGTTAAATATGTTAAAAGGCCATTTAATTTATTTAAATGGCCCATTACCCAAGTGGCCCATGAAAAGTGGAGAAAAAGAAGGGAATTGTTGGCTGTTGGAAGGCCATTTGACCGAGTCAAATGGCTGGAGGTTCTTTGTTAGCCACAAAAGAAGGAGAGAAAATAGGCCCATGAGCTTAATTGGCCTTTTTTTCAAACCTTTTAACGGCTTATGATTAAAGTACACACATGGGTAATTGTTGTTAACCTCTAATAACCACCCATGATCCCACTAAAAATGTTAGTGGGTAGTTATTGAGGACACGTGGCAACATCCAAGGCTTACTCGAGACACATGTCAACTTATGGTGAAGGCAGAAATTCGGCTCAGATCTGAACCTGTGCATTATTTACCCATGATCTCCTATAACTTCCATTAACTACCCGTTACCCCATGATCTAAGTTAGTGGGTAGTTATAAAGGACACATGGCGCAACGGGAAAAGGACAGCAGGCCCTTTACATGCAGAAAATCGAAGACCCTTGGCCTATAAATACTAGAAGACAAGAAGAAAAAAGGGTCCACACACCAATCAAGCTCAACGCTTAAAATCAAAGCCTTCCCAGCGAAGCAACCAAAGTCTTCCCAGTGAAGCAATTATCTCATTTCTCACCTTTACTCAATTACTTCTCCAAGTAATTCGAGTTTCTATCTCTCTTGTACCCCAATTTTATTACTACGACGTAATAAAATTATTCATATCTCTCTCATATCTCCGGCCTTATTATTACGACATAATAAAGTCATTCTACGTTGCTACTTCTTTTCCTACACGGTTAGGAAATTATTAAGTCCTCGCTCGTAGAGGCAAAACCACGAACCATCACTGCAATCCAGCCCTTAGGTTTGCAGCACTATCGCCCTCACAGATTCGAAGTCAGAAAAGGGACGCCCAGTCCTTACGTTAGACGCGACAAGTCTTGGCACGCCCGCACGCTCAGTCCTTGAGCATTTTCGTAGCCGAACACAATCTAACTAAAATGGGTAAAACCACGGGAAAGAGAGAGAAAGTGAGTGGGTGGTCTGGTTCTGGTGGTTGGGTTCCAGTAATAAGGGACCACCGGACCTATGGTGGTGGTGGGTCAGAGGGTAAGGACATCTTTACTCTGTTCGTTGACAATATTCCTGTGGAAAGGGATCACAGGTGGCTCTCTAGGGCATTCAATAATTTTGGGGTAGTTAAGGATGCATTCATTCCTAGGAAGAAGAGTAAACGCACTGGTGGGAAATTTGGTTTTATTAGGTATGGATGCCATGTGTCGGCAGCTGTGGCAGTCTCAAAAATGAATGGAGTTTGGGTTGATGATAAGAGACTATATGTCAAAGAGGCCTGTTTTGACCAGAGGAAAGAAGTATTGAAGCCCTCTCTGCCCAGGTTTGCAGAGGACAAGGAACTTCGGACGGGGCAGAGGTTGAAAAATATCACCAATAGTTGAGGGGGGTTGCACACTACTACTGGGGGTGGGGGGCTTTCCTGGTTTGGGAAACCCTCTGGGGGCTCCTTCACTCAGATAGTGCAAGGTGAGTCATCTAATCCTGACCTCTTAAAGGAAAAGGAGATCATTATCAAAGCTGATGGGGCTGGAAGTGGGTGGTTGCATCGAAGTGCAGTGGCTGTCATGAATAGGGTGGTTTCATTGAGAACTTTGAAAGGGAGCTTCGATAAGGAATATGAGTTGGATGTCCAGTTCCGATCAATGGGAGGAAGATCAGTTCTCATTACTTTTCCAAGCAGTGGCGTTAGAAATGCTTTCATTAGAAACCCATGGATGGATAGATGGTTTATCAGAGTGAAACCATGGCAGGGCGAGCCGGCGAGTATCAAAAGGTTCGTGTGGTTAAGCTGCTATGGTATGCCTCTTAACTCTTGGAACAGTGATTCTTTTAAGAGCATTGGGGAGATTTGGGGTAATTTCATAATGATGGATGATGAAACCTTGAGGGATCGTTCTTTTGCAAAAGGAAAAATCCTCATAGCAACTGAGGAATCCTTGAGGATTGAAAGGTGGATTAAAATGGAGGTACAAGGGGTACAGTATAACATAATGATGAAAGAGGAATCATCGTCTTTTCATCCCGATGAGATTGGCACGACAATGGAGTTTTTGCAGTTGGAAGGTGTCAATGGGCCGGAGGGGCTAAGGAGGAAGGTTGAAGATGATGACCTGGAAAGTAGCTTCCCAAAACCCACCAATGAGAAAAGGGGGGTTGGTGAAAAAGTCAGAAATTGCAGTGGTACAAAATTGATAGCTGGACTGAGGAGAGAGTCGGGTCAGATGGAGGTGCAGGGCTCTAAGCAAGGGGATGTGGACATGCATTTAATGCATAACAGTGTTGGAATCAAAAGTGGCGAAGGGGATTTTGAATCTATTGTGGAGGAATCCGTTGAAATAGGGGAAGTGGGGACCTCAGGTGGGCTAGCATTGGGGGATCAATCTGGGCTCCCCACAAGCCCACTTGTGGGCCTAGTTAAAACCTCTTTTGTTAAAAATAGCCTTAGTCCAGCCCAGAATGAGGGTGAGATGGCTATGCAAGTCTCTAAGGCCCAAAATTCTACAAAGAGGTCCAATCCTTCTTCGTCTTCTGCAATCCCAAATGGTCCAAGCTCTGGTTGGCCAATGCTTCTAGGGGATGAAGCTCCCCAGAATTCACATGTTCCTGGTATCCAGCTCACGGTGGATCTTAGTAAAGTGGAATGCAGAAGAAGACAGCGAAGGCAGATGTCCAATCTTATTCAAATTCAGGAGGAGCTGCAAGGTGAAGCGGGAGAGGAGGAGGATGAGTTGGAGTCTTCTGCGGATTCCATTGAGAACTCTCAACAGATCATTGACAAGGTAAGGGCTACTATGGCTATTGGAGTTGCGTTGATTGTTAATTTTCTTCCTAATGATGAACGGGTCTTAAAGAAAATGATAGTTCTCGAGAATAATGAGGCTGCCGCCCTGCGTGCAAGGGTGGGTAGTAATTAGGGAAGCTAAGTCCCTAGTTTTCGGTGTCAATTGTGGGTATAATTTTTTTATGCAGATTGTGTCATGGAATATTAGAGGTTTGGGAAGTTCTGTGAAAAAACGATTTCTGGCTAAACTAATTAAGAAGAAAAAGCCGGATATGGTGTTCATCCAAGAAACAAAACTTGATTCTGTGGATCGATTAGCAGTACAAAGATTTGGGGTGATAGCAATGTGGAGTACACATGTTCGAGATCGGAAGGAGCATCAGGGGGCCTGTTGATTATTTGGAATTGTAATTTTTTTAAGCCTGCTAGTGTTTCAATTAATAAATCTTTCATTTTGTTACAAGGGACTATCGATGATTTCCCATGTATCATAGTGAATATCTACGCTCCTAACACTACTCTGGCCCGTCGTGATTTGTGGGAGGAACTTTTGGCCCTTAAAGCAAACCATCAGGACCCTTGGTGTATTGGGGTGACTTTAATGAAATAAGAGAGGTATCTGAACGAGTGGGTTGTTTGAGAGTAGATAGGGGGATGAAGGATTGCTTGGATTTTTGTAACCATATGGAGGTGCTGGACATCCCTATGATGGGAAGGAAGTTCACATGGACCAATTTCCAGAACAATGCCATTCATAGCCGTCTGGACAGATTCCTACTATCCCAACCTTTTCTTGATCGATTTAAGGTTTTGCAATGGGGGCTGCCAAGACCAATTTCAGATCACTGCCCTATCATGCTTCTGGATGACAATAGAGATTGGGGGCCAAAACCATTCAGGTTCATGGACATTTGGCTATCGGACCCAAAATGTTTAAAGATAGCCAAAGAAGCTTGGGAGGAGACTCAGGTGCGTGGTTAGGCTGGGTTTATACTTGTTCAGAAACTAAGGGCAATGAAAGATAGACTGAAATTATGGAATAAGCAAGACTTTGGGGACATCCATTGTGCCCTTCGAGATGTTGAAGCTAAACTACACAATCTTGATACTTTATCGGGACAGCTTTCGAGTCCAGGTAAATTCGAGTAATGCAACTGTGTTTTGGGAGCATGTTTGGCTAGGTGAATCCTCATTAAAAGAAGATTATCCTAGACTTTTTTCTTTATCTACCCAAAAGGAGGAGCTGATCAGCAATTTGAGGGCTGATGGATCATGGAAATTACTATTCCGAAGAGAATTATATGGGCGAGAAAAGCAGGAACTCGATAACTTGAAAGAGCGGCTTCAACGGGTTATCCTACTACCGTCGAAACCGGATGCTTTGCGATGGAGATGGTCGAGTGATGGAATTTTCTCTATCAAGTCAGCCTACGGGCAATGGGAGTTGCAATCCCACTCCAGTAATGCACTGCTTGGCTCGCTTTGGAAGAGTTTGGGCCCTCCTAAGGTGGAAATCTTTGCGTGGATGGCAATAAAGGAAAGAGTGGTAACAAGGTCTGTCCTTCTTAGCCGAAATTTGATAAGTGAAATTCATTTAGCTTTGTGCCCTCTATGCTCTTTGAATCTGGAAACTCACCAACATTTGTTTCTTCACTGTCATTTCTGATGGAGTGTTTGGTCGATAATACTAGATTGGTGGAACACCAAATGGGTTTGCCCAAGTTCTGTACCAGACTTAGCAAATTGGTGGTTTTTTAATGGCTTCTCGAACCTGGAGAAACATGTTTGGGAAGCTTACTTCTATGCTACGTTATGGTCTCTTTGGTTGGCAAGGAATGATATCATCTTCAACAACTCTACGAAACAAGCTTGGGAGGTGGGAGATTTAGTAAAAACTAGAGTGGCGATGTGGATGAAGGCGAAATTTGACATCAAGGTCTACACCGTTGAGGAGTTCAAGATTTTCTTCGATGGTATCCGCAAACTGAAAATGTAACCCTGTTCTCAGGAGATTCTCCAACTATCGGTTGGATGTGTTTGTAAATTCGGGTTCAACCAAGCTTCGGCTTAGGTTGAACTTCCTCAATGTACCCCTTTTGAGTTTTATAAAAATATTCCTTTTGCCGAGCAAAAAAAAAAAAGTAGAAGTCAATGTTTGTACATATGATCACTACGTCCTATAATAAATAGTAATTATAAACCTACCACCATCTATATTTTGTAGGTAATCGGTCGATTCCAAACGGTGATTCAAACATTTACAAGAAACGAAAGGAAATAAAATAATTCCTGTAACCAATCAACTTTTTGTTTATGTATATTTAATTATCTTGGGTGTTTTTCTCTTCATATATCAACATCATGAAGCGAGTGGTTTGTTCCTAACTTTTTGCTTTCTCGATGTACCCTTTTTCTAGTTTCTAATAAATTTTTGCAGTTTCAAAAAAAAAAACCCACTTCTTGCTCCTCCCTCACTCCCTTTCTGGCAATGGTGGATCAAGAAATCCAAAATAAGTAGGTCATTTGTTAATCACAACCTTGAAAATATTTCTGCGACTAACCAAAATTATCTGCCCATCCATTATTACACCTAAATAAACTTCTTCTTCTTTGTTTTGGCTAAGCCACACATAAATAAATATTAGTATGTGTATTTTTAAGAAAAACTAAGATAGATCACTATAATCAATTTCAAAGAATTACAAAAACTTGATAAATTTACTGTGGGCACTGGCTTAATCTTTTAAGGTCATAATAAAAATGATCTGCACATATATTTAGCATTTTTTTTTGCTTTTTGAAACGGCAAAAAATTTATCACTCTTGAACAAGAAGTACAAGAAATAAAAGGTCCTGGACTCACTGGCACGAAGCCACCCAAACCTACTCCTATGGAGGCACGGGGCCAACGAAGGAGGATCCCAAACCAAACAACCCAAAACCAAAAGGAACCCAGCCCAAATAAATGGGCTAGGCCCTAACACCTAAAACCCTAGTCTTAACAGCTTCAACCATGACGCTAGACCACCACCGCTACCTTCGCATACTCCCTGACTAGTGACCACCACAGATCCAACCTGCCTCCAAACTTCCAAATGAGACATCACCACCGCCAGGACCACCAATGCTCCGAAGCCCCACCACCGCTACAAGCCTTCTCTGCCACCACCCACAAACCATGCCGAGCATTTGCACCGCTACAATTGCTTCCAAACGGATGCGAGGGTGCTACTGTCCCTTTGGCGCAACAGCTTGCTTCTGTGCCCGAATTCTGGGCCCACTTCGGTTTCGCTCCGATAATCGGAAGCGTTCACTTCGTAAAGCTCGTCGAGTAAAACAACTACTCAAAAAAATCAGCTTAATTGGATATCATTAAGTGCCTGATTGGAACCTTTTTATCTTGAAAAGAATGGATCCGAAACACTAGATCAAATCCACTGTAACCCATGGATCAAGAGTTATATGAGTTCCAATCAGGCACTTAATCAAATCCAATTAAGCAGATTTTTTGCATAGTTGTTCTACTCGACGAGCTCTACGAAGTGAACGTTTTCGATTATCGAAGCGAGACCGAAGTGGGCCCAAAATTTAGGCACAACAGCAGCCCCGCTCCTCTTCCAAACATCCAAACAATCACTACCTCCTGCCACAAACCACCATCTAACCATCAAAAAAAAAAAAAAACCAATATCATTGCGCACCACAATGTCCGAAAAGCCCCAATCTGCTACAACATCACCAAAACCTGAAAATTAATAATAATAATAATAAATAAACAAGAAAACAAAACAAAAAAAGCAAAACAAAACAAATCCCAAAACCTAAGCTATTGAAAACCCCACCCCAGACCCGCCGTCACCGATCGACGCCCCTAAAACCCCAGGGAGCACCAGCCAAAACAAAATCAAACACCACCGCACCCACGCCACCATTCAACAACCCAAAACAAACACCAGCCCCGCACCAACAGTAGCCGCCAAAACCGGCGATCCACGCTTGCACCCTTCCACCTATCACACCAGGACGGCCATTGAAATGGAGACCAGGACGGTACGCCGGAGAAGAGGCCAGCAAACCCGAGGCCTCATGGATCACCTTGCCGTTACACACAAACCATATCCCCAAGGATGGGATCCAGCTGGAGACCCAAAAACACCCAAGACGGTGCCACCACCTGCAGCCAAAGCCCCAGGCCGTTAGGCAGGAGATCGGGTCCAACCATGGAAGGAGCCGACAGAGGAAGACGGCAGAAGCAAGTGGGAAACGTCGAAGGAAAGAGGCAACCGACGAACAGGGAAGGGGAAGAATCAAAGGAAAGGAGTAGGGGAAAAGGAAAGAAAAACGGAGGTCCGGGGGAGGAGAGAGAAAAGCTACCTCTCTCTTCCCCCGGCGGCAGCTCGCGATTGAAGAGGG
This sequence comes from Rhododendron mucronatum var. ripense, assembly GCA_019656295.1. Classification (NCBI taxonomy): domain Eukaryota; kingdom Viridiplantae; phylum Streptophyta; class Magnoliopsida; order Ericales; family Ericaceae; genus Rhododendron; species Rhododendron mucronatum. The sequence goes on from BPLT01000068.1 coordinate 1,995,589, forward strand.
GGGCACGCAACTCTCTGCACCTTCATGAGTCGGCTCAATGACAAGATGTACGTTAGGTGGCTGCGCAACGCTCACATTTTTGGAAAAATACGTCCAAGACTTTATAAAGTCCTAATCTAAAATTTCAAATAGAACTGCATTGTCGCATGACCTATGCAGAATAAGAACAATTATTACATTGTTAAAAAGGTCAAAAAAGTGGACAATTATTACGGGGCAACTATTCACAGCCCCGTATTTTCTCCCTTAACCCACTATATTACGGTAAATGGTTGTTGAAAATCATACATAACATTTTGGGTAAATAGTTGTTGAAAAAAAGATTATATTTCGGTAACTACATGTCGAAAATATGTTCAACCTTCAATAAACAACTGCCGAATATACATTTTCGATAAATAGCTGTTGAAAAAAATATTATATTTCGATAATTGTATGCTGAAAATGTATCTCAATTTCGGTAACTAACTATCGAGTATAATTTAAAATTTTTAACAGGCTAAGGAAGAAAATACGGGACTGTGAATAGTCGTCATCTTATTACATTGTTATGTCCCAATGATGCGAAGGTAAAAGAAATTTTAATGATTTCTTTGGATTGCTTTTTAAAAAAAACAATTCTCAACTCAAAAAATATTTATTATACCTAGCTACTTTCAATCAATACTTACCTCTATCTTCAGCCATTATTTACATCTCTCTCTATATCTCTCATATCATTACCTCTACTTTCAATTATTATTTTCATTTCTCTCTCCACTCATAACCCTATGAAATTTCTTAAAAAGTTCTCAAAAACTCATCCAAACACAACATAAATATTGGAAAAAAAAAAAAAACAATCCATTGGTTTGCAATTTCACCTTAAGCCTCGAACAGGCTTGGACTGCCTTGCCACAACAATGACGCAAGCCTAAGAAAAAGTACTCAAATTTTGAACAAACCACGTGAAGAGGGAGAGGGGGAGAGGGGGAGAGAGAGAGAGGAGAGAAGTAGATTTTATCTGGCTTGGTTCGTAAACCGACTCTACAGACGGTCAAATGATCAATGATTTTCCAATATGAAAGAAACGGATGCCTAAAGGGCTACAGACTAAATCTCTCAAAGTTTCTCTCTTGTCTCTCATTAGAAAAGAATGTGTCACAATCAGATAAAAACCCTAAAATACTTAAATACTGAACTATCTAGGCATTAACCGTCCAGACCGTCGTAGCCCCGAACGAGATTACGGCGAGCTCGAATTCCGTTAGACAATGGAGACCATCCGGATGAGATACGTTGAGAGGTCCGATTTCAAGAGATATGTTGAGAGGTTCGATTTCGAGCCAAAACACTTCATGGTTCGCATCAAACCAATATATATCTACGTTGACATAGAAGTGTAAAACACGATTTGAAATGAAGTTGGTAATTTGAAAACAAAATTTTTTAAAAAAAATTGTATTTTCAGGCACATGGAAAAATTAATCTTTTGTACGCGCGGAACTGATATCAACTGCAGCTAATATATGGTCCTTACCCGCCCAAATGCAAGATTTCACCAAACTCTGACCGCGTGTATGGTAATCTGGAAAATTTATTACTTTGTATACTTCTTTTTTTTGGGAAAATCAAACATTTTATAGAACATGGAAGGGGTACATCGAGATCAAAATCAGGAAAGCCTAAAAGAGCTTAAGTGCAAAAAAGAAAATAAAAAACTCATCCAACCAACAATTGGATGAAAAAAGACACCTCAAAGCTACATTACACTTTCACCTTCCGAATACTATCTAAATAGCTTGTTAAGGAATTGAATCCCACATTGCTTGGGAGTGGAATAGGTGATTACTTAATAACATTTGGGACCTCTCCACTCTTCGCCAATTGGTTTTGAGATGGATATAAAGTTTCTACATGGTATCAGAGCGGGGCCTGTTCCACTCCACATTTTATAAAATTCACAATCCACACCCCACGATAACAGACCAGCAAAAAAAAAAGGCTGCACGATGATAGGACCCAAAAGTGGCCACACGTGACAGACCTCAAACGCGGCTGCACTTGAGAGGGGATGTTAAGGAATTGAATCTCACATTGCTTGGGAGTGGAATGGGTGATCACTTAATAACATTTGGGACCTCTCCACTCTTCGCCAATTAGTTTTGAGATGGATATAAAGTTTCTACATAGCTCTTAAAGTCCTCCACCGAATACCATGATCAACTTAAGTAGATGACAATATGTATGAAAGAAATAACAAGAACTTTCAAGTTTGAAGTATGGTGCTGAGCAAAAAAAAAAAAAAAAAAAGTTTGAAGTATGGCCAGATTTAAATCTGTTCGGTTACTTGGGTTTCTCTTCAAGACTGAAGGTATCTTGCCAACTTGCAATTGCTCTTGGGCCTCGAGTGGCATATGATCATCATGAGATGGGGTGCCAACATAGTTGAAATTTCATCCTCGTGTTGTGACGTCTTCCTCGTGTCCCGTTTAATCATTGTAACTCTTTATATTTGATTAATAAATTTTTTCGATTTTCAAAAAAAAATTTCTAGATTGAAGGTCACATACTCAAAAAGTAGCGTAGTGGTAAATTTTCTATTTCTCAATTTCCCTTTGAGGCTACTCGTAACTTCGTAAGGGTTAAACTGCGGAAACCTTGTTCACTTCATAATTTTTTTCAAACTCAACTCATTCATTTCTCTCATTTCTCTCTCTAACTTTTCAATAATTACTCTCTTTTCTCACTCTATCTCTCTCCATTTTTTACTTCTCTCTACAATCATTACTCTCATTTCTTTCTCCACCCATTTTTCAAAAATATTACTCAAATCACAAACCAAACAAAGCATATGTGATTTCAAAATTACTTTGTTTACTTCTTCACTCACGATCAACCAAGTAGATGACATTATGTATGAGATAAATATCAACAAAATTTGAGTTTTAAGAAAAGCAAGATTCAAATTTTAAATCTGTTCAATTACTAGGATTTTGGTTTCCTTCTAAGGTGTTTCTCATCCAACCTTTTGCTGGATGTTTGTTTCTGTTTTGTTCTTCTCGTTTTGTTTTTCTTTTTTGATCCGCTTCTTCTCGTTTGTTGAGAAGCACTTTGCGTCTCTCTTGTTTTTCCTTGCATGATGTAGCCTTTTGAATTTAATAAAATTTTGTTTGTTGAAAAAAGAAAAAGGATTTGAGTACTCCCAAATTGAAAGTCACTAAAACGGGGCAGCTATACAAATACTGCTGTTCACCCACTATCACATATATTCAATCAAGAGCGGTGCTACAATTCCCAACCCCAAAGGGATCCCGTTCGGATTTCGACACCCCACCGGGCCCACTCCGGTCACCAGACGGCCGATCCGAGCCATCCAAAAATTCATAAAAAAAAAAAAAATTGACCGGACTACGCGAGAATCAACGGCATCCGATGTGTGTAGATGCTCGATATATACAAGAACATGAAGTGTTTGGATCGTGCACCTACACACATCGGATGCCGTTGATTCTCGCGTAGGCCCACTCTTTTTTTTTTTTAGAATTCATGCATAGCTCGACCGTCCGATAGCCAAAGTGGACCCAGCCGAGGGAACTGTAGACTTTTCGTTCAATCAAATAAGAAAGTAGAAGTAATGTTGATCGTGACTACTTGCTTTCCAACCAAGGGTAATCCAAAACTGTCTAATCCAAAGTAGAAAGTAGAAGTAATGTTGATCATTGCCACGTGAGTTTTTTCTCTTTATTTACAAAATTTCCCGTTTGGCAGTATTGCATAAATTTTGGGAAAATGATAGTAAAAGATGTGTTTTAATAATTAATATCCATCAAAAATATTTTTAACATTAACAAATATTCTTAACATGTCATTAACGGGTATTAATTATCTAAACACGTCCTAGACCGTCATTTTCCCATAAATTTTTGGGTGAAAAAAATTGAATTTTGGTCAAAAAGTCATATTTCAATCAAATACTCCTACCGAAGAAAGTAGAAGTAACGTTTATGACTTCTTGCTTTCCCAACGAGAGAATCCAAAACTTTGTATAATCGATTGTTTAGGTGTAGTCACATGTCAGAGACTAATCCTTAAAACGATGTGATTTTTTCCTTTTTATTCAAAAATTTCGCATTATTGGCAATATTGTGCCAAATTTTTGGATGCAAAAATTGAATTTCTGTCATAAATACTTTTAACTTATTCGATTTCTCTCGTCGACACAAATTAATAATTCGTAAAAGTTTATTGCATAACTAAAAAATGAAAAAAGAATTTTTTTTTTTTTGAACAAATACATATATAAAGGCAACTTTGCTTTTCATGGAAAACTCCAATCGTTTCACAAATATTCGAAGATATATGAACTTATAAACGAGTACCATCGCTTAATTTTTATTTAAATTTGGACCGATGTGCCTCTTGAGCAGTCCAAGTGGATACATGCATGCATGTCTTCAAACCTACATATTTGAAAATTTTTCTTGAGTTCTTAGTGGGGGCGCCGGCTTGTGGGGCGCCTCTCTCTCTCTCTCTCTCTCTCTCTCTCTATGCATCCATGTCTGCAAACATACATATTTGAAAATTTTTCTTGAGTTCTTAGTGGGGGCGCCGGCTTGTGGGGCCCCTCTCTCTCTCTCTCTCTCTCTCTCTCTCTCTCTAACTAGAAGAGTTTCTCTCTCTAAACCTCTGCCTATAAGTAAGGCAACCCCATCTTTCATGTCTCCATCCAAATCCCAACTTTTCTCTCTTGTTATTGTCTTATTATTGCTCCTTTTTCCAAGCTCTGATTTTCTTAACCTTTTAGAAACACAACACATTTCTCATACACCTTTTAGCCATGGTTGCTGCTGGAAAACTCTTTGTGGTGGTCATTACGGTGCTAATAGCCACCATTTCCAACTCTGTTTTCGCAGATCCGGATATGCTCCAAGACGTTTGTGTTGCTGATCTCAATAGTGGTATTTACTTTTTTTTCATATAGCAATATTACAAACACGTACACCTTAATTTAAAACACAATTCTGGATATAAGTGTATTCGGAACCGTTATATGCACATAAATTTTAAATATATCTAGCAGTTTTAGACACAGTTGTATCTAAAATTGTGTTTTAAATATACATTCCTAGACATTTTGCTGTCAAAAACTGGTTTCCCTTTTTTGCTTGTACTAATGGTTCAAAGCATTATCGAATTTGTTTGTGTTGGCGAATAATGTTTCAAATTCGACCCGAATTTTTTGAGGATTAGTACGCACCCAATTTTCTTCCCTTAAACTACCCATAATCCTTTGTGGCACAAGGACATAAACTTTGGTTGGAGGGTGAGGGACACACAATTGATTTGGAAAATCATATTTATGGGGCGTATATGTGTTCACCATAACATTTCTCTTCAGGAAAAAGTACTTGTGCTATATGTTTTTTATATTGTAGCATAATACACTTTATGTTGGGATGATTTTGATCAAATGCAACAATAAGTTTGAAGTGACTTCGTTTTTTGTTCGAGAAACTAAAATGCTAATGTACCTATTTCTTACCTATTTAATTGTAAAACACTGGCAATTTAAAAGAAAATTTAAATAGGCATCCTATTTAGAAAACTTATTTAGGTGTCCATCCTAACTGGTTTTAATACTTATGTTCTCGTTCTTAAATTGGTTGAAAGACCCATTTTGCCGTCATTAATTAATTCTCTCTCTCTCTCTCTCTCTCCAAAATTTATAACTCTCTGATCATTTAAGAAATTGCAATTATCTCCCTCCATTTTTTACCTTTTATTTACTACACCCCATTTATTAATTACCATACCAACCAATTATCCGAATATGATCAATTCTAAAATAACTCATGTTTTTCATGAATTATATTGACAAAAATCTTAATCATATTTGGAAGATGAAAAATATTGACAAAAGAAAAATTATCATGATTACCATGAAAAGTATTTACAAAATTACCATGAAAAATATTTCAAAACATGGTGAATATTCAAATCGATCATGTTTTTGAAGGAAATCCACCATGTTTATCATGATTTATTGCGAATTCTCCATAAAAATTTTAGGCTAAAAACTGACAACCAATTCTTGAATAATTTTTAAAAATATACATAGTTTATCGTGACATAATTATGCACAAATTCATGCATGAACTCATATCAATCATATTTTTTAGAGTAAATTACAGTAAACCCCCCTCAACTAACCCAAATTTTCACTTAACCCCCTCCGACTACAAAACCCAACAGTGTGCACCCTCTAACTATCCAGAATTTACACTTAACACCCTTTTGTTAGGTCTCCGTAGGAAAAATGCACCGACAGCCGTCTCCGGCCACCGGGCGGCCGATCCGAGCCGTCCAAAAATTTTAAAAAAAAAACCGAGTGGGCTAGCGCGGGAATCAACGGCATCCGATGTGCGTAGGTGCTCGATCCAAACACCCCAAGAATTTAAATGGGGTGTTTAGATCGAGCACCTACGCACGTCGGATGCCGTTGATTCCCACGCTAGCCCACTCGGTTTTTTTAAAAAAAATTTTTGGACGGCTCGGATCGGCCGCCCGGTGGCCGGAGACGGCCGTCGGTGTATTTTTCCTACGGAGACCTAACAAAAGGGTGTTAAGTGTCAATTCTGGATAGTTAGAGGGTGCACACTGTTAGATGTTGTAGTCAGAGGGGGTTAAGTGAAAATTCGAATTAGTTGAGGGGGATTTACTGTAATTTACTCCTTTTTTATGTAATATTTCTGCACAATATATCGAATTAGTGTCAGAATAGGTATAAATCATGTTAGCTCACCTACAGTTCCGTCACTTTCCATTGGTATTACATTGGTTTACGGTATTCTCTTTGTCAAGAAGGAATCTTCTTTCTCAATCTTTGCTCACAATATTGTAAGCCTGTCCAAACCTCATAAATGTATTTCATTTTGGTGTAATTATTCTGCTCTTTCATTTCTCATTTTGACATAACAATAGTACCTAATATTACTTACCTTATTGCTGATTCACAGCTGTGAAGATGAATGGTTATGCCTGTAAAGCAAATTTCAGCGCATCAGATTTCTTCTTTGCTGGTCTAGCAAAGCCACAACCCACCAACAATATGTTGGGTTCAATCATCACTTTTGCTGATGTGATGCAAATTCCTGGCCTTAACACCTTAGGTGTCTCCATGGCCCGCCTCGACTTTGCCCCCGGCGGCCTTAACCAGCCCCACACGCACCAACGCGCCACTGAGATGTTGTTCGTTCTCTACGGAGAATTGGATGCTGGGTTCATTACCACAGCCAATGTGCTCGTTTCCAAGACCATTAAACAGGGTGAAATAATTACTTTCCCTAGGGGTTTGGTTCACTTCCAAATTAATAATGGGAAAGGACCGGCTGCCGCTATTGCTGGATTCAACAGCCAGTATCCGGGCCGCCAGAACATTGCCACTGCATTGTTTGCCGCTACGCCCCCGGTGTCAGATAGTGTGTTGAGTAAGGCTTTCCAGATTTCATATCAAGAGGTTGATGCAATCAAGTCAAAGCTTGCAGGAGAGTCTTAGAGAGGTGCTTTGTGATCTAGGGTTGGTATGTTGTTGGTTTTCTTGTTTTTCTTCTCGTTGTTTATTGAAATAAGGATTCATGGTTTCACGATAAGACACAGTGGGTCAGAAAGTGAACCAATGTTGTATTTGAATCCATTTACATATGTATTCAGTTTCACTTCTTATATTTATCGAGAAATAAGACGAGCGTTTTAAATAATAATAGCATCTAAATGCGTATCAATGATAATATTGTACTGTCACTGAAATTTGGATCGTAATGTGACTAACCTCAATTATCTGGCCATCCATTACTACATCTAAATAAATATATTTTCTTTGGCTAAGCTACACATAAATAAATATTAGTATGTATGTTTTTAAGAAGAAATAAGATAGAAGCAAAATGGAAAGAAATTAATTGAAAATCAAAAAGCTCATTGACATCTTTTACTGTGAGCACTAGCGTAACTTTTTAAGGTCATAATTAAGATGAATTGCTGCTTCACTGCAATATAACCGTTGAAAAAGGTTGAATTACTCCAAATGTAAAGCTATGTCGTTGTCAACATAATAATCGAAAAGTCCGGGATCGTTCCCGCGACCTGTGGTTCGAGATCTGTGGTCTATGGTCTAATCTAGATTAGTTTGGAACTGACTGGACTATGGTCCTAGTTATGCTCCAGAATGAGAGCACGTGAGTCTGTGACTCTTCAATTGTCTGGCAATGAGTTGAATGCTGCAATTGAATGGTTTTCCAAGGATTAATCACCGTATTAATCACAAGGTTAATTCCCTGTATTAAATGTATTGAATTCACCTTATTGCATGAAAAGGCTCCCTATTCAGTTCTGGAATTAATTGAGGAGGCTCCTCTTCATGCTATATAAAGGAGTTGTTCTTCTTTGTTTGGATACCGAAAAAATCTAGAGTTTCTCTACTTCTGCTATCTAATTGTTCTTTTCGAGAGAGAGAGTACAAACATAAGTTGGTTCAACGGGCAGTCTATGGCGGTGCTCCGGTGGCTGAGTGGGAACCAAGTCAACCCTGGGAGACAAACACTGACAAAACCTCTAGAACCAGTGAGGCGGCGAATTTGTCTTAAGGGCACCGTTGAATAAAATGGGTCTCGATTTGCAGCATCTCTATACCTTGCTTGCAGTTTATGTTTATATTTCATATCGTGTAATTCCATTTCATGTAATTTTTTGTTCTATTATAAATTTCCAGAAATTAATAAAATCGATTATTGTTTTCCGCACTATATTTTCCTACAACTAGTTCATCCATCGTGCTTACACATTGAAGAATCAACCCGAAATTGAGCAACCCACAGAATAATCAACTGAAAGCCCTCAAAAGCAACACAGCCAAGACACTTTCGGCACACCGACCGATCAATAAAACAGAGAACCCAAAAGCATAAAAATTACCTCGGAATAAAGAGGGAAATATGTGGATCTCAATTCACCTGCAGAGGTTGAGGGGACTAGAAAAGAAAAATGGAAACAAAAGTCGATTGAAAATATATTTGGAATTCCGAAATCCAAGAAAAGAGGAGATGGGAAGAAGAAAAAATGTGTTCTGTTCGGGTCGACAGTAGCAGCAGCCGCTTTTTCATTTGAAGGTAGTAATAATAGGAATAGATTCATTACCGATGAAACTCATGCAATTTGGACTCTTGACGAGGCTCGAAAAGTTTGAGATCTTCAGGAAACTCTAGGTTTGAGCTATAATTGTGACAAGGAGGATGTGATCAGAAGGATTGCTCAGATGGAGGAAATGGATGAGGAGCATTATAGAGCCATGTTGGCTTCAGAGTAATTTTTTCAGTTTTGAGGATTTAGTTCAGGGAGATATCTCTTGGCGTGTTGTTTGGAGTCTTAGGTGTCTCTTTGGGTGTTGGGTTGAGTCTTAGTTGTCAAATGTCTCTCTGGTATTGTGAGTGGTGTTTTTTTTTTTTTTTTTGGATAAACACATTCCTGATATAAAGCGCAAACTCATTTACAATTCTAAGGGGCATACCCCCGAAAGAACACAACTCCTAAGGCACCTGAGACAAATCCTCAGAGAACCACTAGAGAGAATAAAGGAAACAAGACCAAAAAAACATAACACCATGTTCTTTACAAATTTTGCCTATACAAAACAAGTGGAGCAAAAATCCTATTAGAGAGCCCCAAACTACAACATAACTCCATGTTCTTTTGGGATTGTTTAACCCCCCTCTTCGAGTGCACTAATTCCCGAATAGAAGTTACAGTCTTAAGGATAACCTGAGCAAGAGGAGAAAACTTGTGCTGAAAAATCCGTTGATTACGTTCTATCCACAAGTTGTGAGTGGTGTTGTTTTGTCTTGCCAACCTTGGATTGTTATTCTCTCTCTTTGGGTCCTCGCGGCATATGGTTGATTGTTGGAGTTTGTTGTTGCTGCTTTGTGGGTTCACTCTTCTCCAGCTTGATGCCTTATGCTTTGGGTCCTTATAATCTTTGTAATTTATTTTCAAAGGTTAATAAATTTATTTTTCCCTTCGAAAAAAACATATATCCAAAGTTACCGAGACTAAATCTTGAGCATACCATTGGAGAGATTAGGTTTTGGTTCAATTTGAAGAAAACTTCCTTTTCTTAATTTTCTTTTTTAATTTTTGATTGGCAAGAAAATTTATTTATTAGATCTCGACAAATGATATATTGAGCAAAAGCCCCAAACCAATTCAATGAGAAGGAGTCATTCGAAAAGAAGAGGCAAGAGAGAGAGAGAATCCAGCGATCGAAATGCCCAAAAGGAAATGATACAAAGAAAGCTATATATACAACATATATAGTTTAAGCAAAACATTAAAGACAGCCTTGGGGACCTTCCTTACATTACACATTAAGAGTTTTACTTGGATTTGAGTACTCCCAAATTCAAAGTAACAAATCCAAACCAAAGGGGTGGCTAAATGCTTAGATTTTTCCATTACACATTCACGCTTTGAGGTTCTCGTATGGCTTAGCTATTGTAAAACAGATTTAAAAATATGCGTTAGTGGAGGCAAACCTAACCCCATGCCTTCTTAAATGATACATATTTGCCCGTAAAATGACATATTGGTGACTATATATGTAATCTTAACGTAATTAACAAGGAGTGTGTTGGTGCTGTTGTTTTTCTAATTATTTGCTGGTGTGCTTCTTGTTTTCATTTTGGGAGATGATATTTTTGTTATGGTGGCTAAGAGGTTCTTCTATTTTTCCTCCTGTTACGGGAAGTCATCTCTAGTTTCCTGAGGTGTCGCGTTCTACTCTAAAGGTGCCAGCTATGTTTCTCTCTTTTCAACTCCTATCTTTGGGAGGGCTAAGAGATGTCGGTGACTGCATTTCTAGAAGAAAAGTGCTGAAAAGTTCCTAAATTCATTGATTATTGAAGTGAAAGCAAAAGCTCAAGGTGGATCAATGCTTTGTTTGAAATTATGCTCCTATTGCCTACTACTCTGGTGATGCTTTGGGATGTGGCAATAATCTCTGCTTTTGCTGCTTGGAGGTGCTTGGTTTATGATATCTTCATATCGTCTTTGTTTTCCGGACTGTTGTTTTTGGCCCTTTGCCTCTTCTCTTCCAATGCTCTATTGGAAGTCTTTTTCTTTCCCTATTCTATGTATCAATATAATGGTTTAGGTTTTCCTTTTCCTTAATGTACCCATATCAAATTTCTAATAATATCTTATTGCCGATAAAAATAAAAATAAAACATCCGAATAAAGAAAATTTAAAGTAATTTTAGTGAAACACTGTCTTAAACTTTTTGGCATAGTAAATTAAAATATAGAATTATTAAAATCATTTTTCAAAATAAATCCGGGGACACGCCCCCGCGGGACCCGCGTGGGTTCGGCACACAATTACTTGATCATAATTTCAAATAATAATTGGGATGATGCCCCAACTAGACATCAAATTTCAATCAAAAAGACAAATTTCAATCAAACACTCAAGAAAGTAGAAGTCAATGTTTATACATATGATCACTTCGTCCTATAATAAATACTCCCTCCGTCCCTTTTTAAATGTCATACTTCGTAACTCCAACTTATTAAAAAGACATCATCATTATATCTTTCACATCAACTTTTTCCTCTACTTTCCCTACTTACCCATCATCATTACACTTTTACTCACTAACTTTTCAAAATGGAATCTACTTTTAGGGACAAAATAGACAATGCATCAACTTTTACCCACTAACTTTACAAAATAGACACTTATTAAGGGACAGCCCAAAATGGAATACTGGACTCTAAATAAGGGACGGATGGAGTAGTAATTATAAACCTACCACCTTCTATATTTTGTAGGTAATCGGTCGATTCCAAACGGTGATTCAAACATTAACAAGAAACGAAAGGAAATAAAATAATTCATGTAACCATTCAACTTTTTGTTGATGTGTTTAATTATCTTGGGTGTTTTTCTCTTCATATATCAACATCATGAAGCAAGTGGTTCGTTCCTAGCTTTTTGCTTTCTCGATGTACCCTTTGTCTAGTTTCTAAGAAATTTTTGCAGTTTCAAAGAAAAAAACCCACTTCTAGCTCCTCCCTCACTCCCATTCTGGCAGTGGTGGATCCAGAAATCCAAAACAAGTAGGTCATTTGTTAATCACAACCTCAAAAAAAATTCTGCGACTAACCAAAATTATCTGGCCATCCATTATTACACCTAAATAAACTTCTTCTTCTTTTTTTTGGCTAAGCCACAAATAAATAAATATTAGTATGTGTATTTTTAAGAAAAACTAAGATAGATCACTATAATTAATTACAAAAACTTGATAAATTTACTGTGGGCACTGGCTTAATCTTTTAAGGCCATAATTAAGATGATCTGCACATATATTTAGCATTTTTTTTTCTTTTTGAAATGGCGAAAAATTTATCACTCTTGAACAAGAAGTACAAGAAATAAAAGGTCCCGGGCTCACTGACACGAAGCCACCCAAAACCTACTCCTATGGAAGCACGGGGCCAACGAAGGAGGATCCCAAACCAAACAACCCAAAACCAAAAAGAACCCAGCCCAAACAAAGGGGCTAGGCCCTAACACCTAAAACCCTAATCTTAACAGCTTCCACCATGATGCCAGACCCCACCGCTGCCTCCGCATACTCCCTGACTATTGACCACCACAGATCCAACCTGCCTCCAAACTTCCAAATGAGACATCACCACCGCCAGGACCACCAATGCTCCAAAGCCCCACCACCGCTACAAGCCTTCTCTGCCGCCACCCACAAACCGTGCCCTGCATTTGCACCGCTGCAATTGCTTCCAAACGGACGCGAGGGTGCTGCTGTCCCCTTGGGGCAATAGCTTGCTGCTGTACCCGAATTCTGGCCCACTTCGGTCTCGCTCCGATAATCGGAAGTATTCACTTCTTAAAGCTCGTTAAGTAAAACAACTATGCAAAAAAATTAGCTTAATTGGATATCATTAAGTGCCTGATTGGAACTTTTTTATCTTGAAAAAAAATGGATCCGAAACACTGGATCAAATCCACTATAACCCATGGACCGAGAGTTATATGGTTTCCGATCAGGCACTTAAAAATATCCAATTAAACTGATTTTTTGCATAGTTGTTCTACTCGACGAACTCTACGAAGTGAACGCTTTCGATTATCGGAGCGAGACCCAAGTGGGCCCAGAACTTAGGCACAACAGACCCCCGCTCCCCTTCCAAACATTCAAACAATCATTGCCTCCTGTCACAGACCACCATCTAACCATCACAAAAAGAAAAAAAACCCCAATATCACTTGGCACCACAACGTCCGAAAAGCCCAATCTACTACAACATCACCAACACCTGAAAAAAAAAATTAAATAAACAGAAAAACAAAACAAAAAAAGCAAAACAAAACAAATCCCAAAACCTAAGCTATTGAAAACACAACCCAAGACCCGCCGTCGCCGATCGACGCCCCTAAAACCCCAGGGAGCAGCAGCCAAAACAAAACCGAACACCACCGCACCCACGCCACCATTCAACAACCCAAAACAAACCCCAGCCCCACACCAACAGCAGCCACCCAAGCCAAAACTGGCGATCCACGCTTGCACCCTTCCACCTTTCACACCAGGACGGCCATTGAAATGGAGACCAGGACGGTACGCCGGAGAAAAGGCCAGCAAACCCGAAGCCGCGTGGATCACCTTGCCGTTACGCACAAACCAAATCCCCAAGGATGGGATCCAACTGGAGACCCAAAAACACCCAAGACGGCGCCACCACCTGCAGCCAAAGCCCCAGGCCGTTAGGCAAGAGATCGGGTCCAACCATGGAAGGAGCCAAGGGCCCGTTTGGATGAGGGGAAAGAATTAGGGGTATTAGTTAATAAGGGGGGATAAAATAGTAGGGGGTATTAGTTAATAAGGGATGGCCCACATTGATGTGATGTTTATGGAGGGAGGATTAAATAGTATATTGTTTGGATGAGGTATTAAAGAAGGGGGAATAAATAATACTTTGTTTGGATGGAGGATTAATAGGGGGTATAAGGAAAGGTGGATGATATAAAAAGCTGTCAAATGACCCTTTTGTTCTTGTGCAGCCCCTAAATTAATTATGTATTACGTTTTATATGTAATTGCAAATTTAATTATTCTTTCACAATTTAAGCCGTAATATTTATTTCAACTGACAAATAAACGAATTTAGTATTATTATTAAACAATTTTTTTTATAAAATTTGGTTTTTTAAAAAAATTAAGTGTTCCAAATTTCAATTCATTTGAACCGGTGGAAAGATTTTAATTTTCTGATCATTTTATCCTAAATGGTCATTGTTAAATTTTAACTCTAGGACTCTCGTTGATTAGCCCTAAGAAAGTTGTAAAATCAAATATATCTTAGGGCTAATCAACGAGAGCTATAGAGTCAAAATTAAATTATGACCATTTAGAATAAAATGATCAGAAAACAAAAATCCTTCCACCGGTTCAAACGGATTGAAATTTGAAATACTTAATTTTTAACCTCTTTAGACAGTTTATATATTGAAAAAAATATGGTTAAAAAATTAAGTATTCCAAATTTCAATCCGTTTGAACCAGTAGAAAGATCTTAGTTTTGTGATCATTTTATCCTAAATGGTCATAATTTAATTTTGACTCTAGAACTCTCATTGATTAATCCTAAGAAAGTCGTAGAATCAAATATCTCTTAAGGCTAATCATCGAGAGCCCAGAGTCAAAATAAAAATATGACCATTTAGAATAAAATGATAAGAAAATAAAAATCTTTCCATCGGTTCAAACGGATTGAAATTTAGAACACTAAATTTTTTAACCTCTTTAGACAGTTTATATACTAAATAAAGAGTCTTGGGATAAGTTTGAATGGAAAGTATGATTTTAGGTAGAATGGAGAGTAGAAGTTAGTTGAATGGTGGATGAAAAGGGGGATAACAAGGGGTACTTTCGTCCACAAATCACCCTTCCAAACCCGGATTATTTTTGGGCACCTCAAGAGGAGCCCAAATTTAATACCGGACAATCCCAAAATCTGGCCAAAATGATGAGGGGGTCAAAAATAAGAGGGGAACAATTTCGGATGCCAAACGGGGTAAAAGGACTGGGCCCCTCTCCATTTACCCCCTCTTAATTTTCCCCCCCTCTTTTCACCCTATCCAAGCAGGGCCCAACAGACGAAGACGGCAAAAGCAAGTGGGAAACGTCGAAGGAAAGAGGCAAGACCGACGAACGGGGAAGGGGAAGAATCGGAGGAAAGGAGAAGGGGAAAAGGAAAGGAAAAAGGAGGCCCGGGGGAGGAGAGAGGAAGCTGCCTCTCTCTTCCCCCGGCTGCAGCTGCGCGATTGAATAGGGGGGCACGCAACTCCCTGCACTGTAGAAACTTTTTATCCATCTCAAAACCAATTGACAATGAGTGGAGAGGTCCCAAATGTTATTAAGTGATCACTTATTCAACTCCCAAGCAATGTGGGACTCCATTTCCTTAACATCCCCCTCACGTGCAGCCGCGTTTGAGGTCTGTCACGTGTGGCCACTTTTGGGTCTTTTCATCGTGCAGCCTTTTTGCTGGTATGTCATCGTGGGGTGTGAATTATAAATTTTTAAAATGTGGGGTGGAACGGGCCCCGCTCTGATACCATGTAGAAACTTTATATCCATCTCAAAATCAATTGGCAATGAGTGGAGAAGTCCCAAATGTTATTAAGTGATCACCTATTCTACTCCCAAACAATGTGGGACTCCATTTCCTTAACATGCACCTTGAATCGGCTCAATGACAAGATGTACGTTAGGTGGCTGCGTAACGCTCACATTTTTGGAAAAATACGTCCAAGACTTTAAAAAGTCCTAATCCAAAATTTCAAATAGAACTGCATGGTCGCATGACCTATGCAGAATAAAAACAATTATTACATTGTTAAAAAGTCCAAAAAAGTGGACAATTATTACATTGTTAAAAAGTCTAAAAAAGTGGACAATTATTATGGAAGCGACTATTCGCAGCCCCGTATTTTCTCCTTTAACCCACTACATTTCGGTAAATAGTTGTTGAAAATTATACATAACATTTTGGGTAAATAGCTGTTGAAAATAATATTATATTTCGGTAACTACATGTCGAAAATATGTTTAACCTTCAATAAACAACTGCCGAACATACATTTTCGGAAAATAGCTGTTAAAAAAATATTATATTTTGGTAATTGTATACTGAAAATGTATCTCAATTTCAGTAACTAACTGTCGAGTATAATTGAAAATTTTTAACAGGCTAAGAGAGAAAATACGGGGCTGCGAATAATCGCCATCTTATTACATTGTTATGTCTCAATGATACGAAGGTAAAAGAAATTTTAATGATTTCTTTGGACTGCTTTATTATAAAAAAAAAATTCAACTCAAAAAATATTTATTATACTTACTTTCAATCATTACTTATCTCTATCTTCAGTCATTATTTACATCTCTCTCTATATCTCTCCAATTATTACCTCTACTTTCAATTATTATTTTCATTTCTCTCTCCACTCATAACCCTACGAAATTTCTCAAAAAGTTCTCAAAAACTCATCAAACACAACATAAATATTGGAAAAAAAAAAAAAAACAATCCATTGGTTTGCAATTTCACCTTAAGCCTCGAACAGGCTTGGACTGCCTCGCCACAACAATGACGCAAGCTTAGGAAAAAGTACTCAAATTTTGAACAAACCACATGAAGAGAGAGAGGGGGAGAGAGAGAGGAGAGAAGTAGATTTTATCTGGCTTGGTTCGTAAACCTACTCTACAGACGGTTAAATGATCAATGATTTTCCGATATGGAAGAAACGGATGCCTAAAGGGCTACGGATTAAATTCCTCAAAGTTTCTTTGTTGCCTCTCACAAGAAAAGAATGTGTCACAGTCAGATAAAAGCCCTAAAATATTTAAATACTGAATTATCTCGGCGTCAACCGTCCGGACCGTCGTAGCCCCAAACGAGATTACGGCGAGCTCGAATTCCGTTAGACAATGGAGCCCATCCGGATGAGATACGTTGAGAGGTCCGATTTCGAGAGATATGTTGAGAGGTTCGATTTCGAGCCAAAACACTTCATGATTCACATCAAACCAATATTTATCTACGTTGACATAAGAGTGTAAAACAAGATTTGAAATGAAGTTGGCAATTTGAAAACAAATTTTTTTTTAAAAAAATTGTATTTTCAGGCACATGGAAAATTTAATCTTTTGTGCGGAACTGATAACAACTGCAACTAATATATGGCCCTTACCCGCCCAAATGCAAGATTTCACCAAACTGTGACCCCGTGCATGGTAATTTGGACAATTTATTACTTCGTTTACTTCTTTTTTTCGGCAAATCAAACATTTTATAGAACTAGAAAGGGGTACATCGAGATCAAAAGCAGGAAAGCCTGAAAGAGCTTAACTGCAAAAAAGAAAATAAAAAACTCATCCAACCAACAATTGAATGAAAAAAGACACCTCAAAGCTACATTACACTTTCACCTTCCGAATACTATCTAAATAGCTCTTAAAGTCCTCCACCGAATACCATGATCAATTTAAGTAGATGACAATATGTATGAAAGAAATAACAAGAAATTTCAAGTTTGAAGCATGGCCAGATTTAAATCTGTTCGGTTACTTGGGTTTCACTTCAAGATTGAAGGTATCTTGCCAACTTGTAATTGCTCTTGGGCCTCGAGTGGCATATGATCATTATGAGATGGGGTGCCAACATAGTTGGAATGTCATCCTCGTGTTGTAACGTCTTCCTCTTGTCCCGTTTAATCATTGTAACTCTTTATATTTGATTAATAAATTTTTTCAATTTTCAAAAAAAAACTTCTAGATTGAAGGTCACATACTCAAAAAGTGGCGTAGTGGTTAATTTTCTATTTCTCAACTTCCCTTTGAGGCTACTCGTAACTTCGTAAGGGTTAAGCCGGAGAAACCTTGTTCACTTCATAATTTTTTTCAAAAATATTTCTCAACTCATTCGTTACTCTTTCTAACTTTTCAATGATTACTCTCTTTACTCACTCTATCTCTCTCCACTTTTTATCTCTCTCTCCAATCATTATTCTTATTTCTCTCTCTATCTATTTTTCAAAAATATTACTCGAATCACAAAAGATTGAAGGTCACATACTCAAAAAGTGGCGTAGTGGTTAATTTTCTATTTCTCAACTTCCCTTTGAGGCTACTCGTAACTTCGTAAGGGTTAAGCCGGAGAAACCTTGTTCACTTTCATAATTTTTTTCAAAAATATTTCTCAACTCATTCGTTACTTTTTCTAACTTTTCAATGATTACTCTCTTTTCTCACTCTATCTCTCTCCACTTTGTACCTCTCTCCCCAATCATTACTCTTATTTCTCTCTCTATCAATTTTTCAAAAATATTACTCGAATCACAAACCAAACAAAGCATATCTGATTTCAAAATTACTTTGTTTACTTCTTTACTCACGATCAACCAAGTAGATGACATTATGTATGAGATAAATACCAAGAAAATTTGAGTTTTAAGAAAAGTCAGATTCAAATTTTAAATGTGTTCGATTACTAGGATTTTGATTTCCTTCTGAGTTCTGTGGTGTTTCTCATCCAACCTTTTGCAGGATGTTTGTTTCTGTTTCGTTCTTCTCGTTTTGTTGAGAAGCACTTTGCGTCTCTCTTAATTTTCCTTGCATGATGTACCCTTTCGAATTTAATAAAATTTTGTTTGTTGAAAAAAACAAAAAGGATTTGAGTACTTCCAAATTCAAAGTCACTAAAAAGGGGCAGCTGCCAGCTATACAAATACTGCTGTTCACCCGCTATCACATATATTCAATCAAGAGCGGTGCTACAGTTCCTGACCCCAAAGGGATTCCGTTCGGATCTGACATCCCGCCAGGTTCACTCCGGCCACCGGACAGCCGATCCAAGCCATCCAAAATTTATTTTAAAAAAATGAGTGGGCCTACGCGAGAATCAACGGCATCCAATGTGTGTAGGTGCTCGATCCAAACACTTCATGTTCTTGTATATATCGAGCACCTACGCACATCGGATGCCGTTGATTCTCGCGTAGGCCCACTCGGTTTTTTTTTAAGAATTTGTGGATGGCTTGAATCAACCTTCCGGTAGCCAAAATGGGCCCAGCGGAACATCGGATCAGATCTCTTTGGTCGGAAACCGTAGACTTTTCGTTCAATCAAATACTCCTACCGAAGAAAGGAGAAGTAATGTTGATCATGACTACTTGCCTTCCAACCGAGGGTAATCCAAAACTGTCTAATCGATTGTTTAGGTGTAGTCAAAATCAGGCTAAAATTTCTTTAAAATAGCCACGTGATTTTTTTCTCTTTGTTTACAAAATTTCCCGCTTTGCAGTGTTGCGTAAATTTTGGGAAAATGACAGTCAAAGACGTGTTTTAATAATTAATATACGTTAAGAACATTTTCAGTATTAACAAATATTTTTAGCATGTCATTAACAGGTATTAATTATCAAAACACGTCATATTCCATCATTTTCCCGTAAATTTTTGTGTGAAAAAAATTGAATTTTGATCAGAAAGTCATATTTCAATCAAATACTCCTACTGAAGAAAGTAGAAGTAAAGTTTATGACTTTTTGCTTTCCCAACGAGAGTATCCAAAACTTTGTCTAATCAATTGTTTAGGTGTAGTCACAAGTCACAGACTAAGTTTCCTTAAAAAAACCATGTGATTTTTTTCTTTTGTTCAAAAATTTCGCATTATTGGCAATATTGCGCCAAATTTTTGGGTGAAAAAATTGAATTTCGGTCATAAATACTTTTAACTTTTTCGATTCCTCTCGTCGAGACAAATCAATAATCCATAAAAGTTTATCGTATAACTAATAAATGAAAAAAGAAATTCTTTTTTTGAACAAAGACATATATATAAAGACAGCTTTGCTTTTCTAGGAAAACTCCAATCGTTTCACTAATATTCGAAGATATATGAACTTATAAACGAGGACCATCGCTTAATTTTTATTTAAATTTGGACCATTGTGCCTCTTGAGCACTCCAGGTGGATACATGCATGCAAACATACATATTTGAAAAAAAAAATTTAGTTCTTAGTGGGGGCGGCGGCTTGTGGGGCGCCTCTCTCTCTCTCTCTCTCTCTCACTAAAAGAGTTTCTCTCTCTAAAGACCTCTGCCTATAAGTAAGCCAACCCCATCTTTCATGTCTCCATCCAAATCCCAACTTTTCTCTCTTGTTATTGTCTTATTATTGCTCCTTCTTTTTCCAAGCTCTGATTTTCTTAACGTTTTAGAAACACAACACATTTCTCACACACCTTCCAGCCATGGTTGCTGCTGGAAAACTCTCTGTGGTTGTCATTACGGTGCTAATAGCCACCATTTCCAACTCTGTTTTCGCAGATCCGGATATGCTCCAAGACGTTTGCGTTGCTGATCTCAATAATGGTATTTACTTTTTTTCATTTGTCAATGTTACAAACACATACACCTTAATTTAAAACACAATTCTGGATATAAGTGTATTCGGAACCGTTAAATGCACATAAATTTTAAACATAGCTAGCAGTTTTAGACACAGTTGTATTTGAAATTGTGTTTTAAATGTACATTCCTAGACATTTTGTTATCAAAAACTCGTTTCCCTTTTTTGCTTGTACTAATGGTTCAAAGCATTATTGAATTTGTTTGTGTTGGCGAATAGTGTTTCAAATTCGACCCAAATTTTTTGAGGATTAGTATGCACCCAATTTTCTTCCCTGAAACTACCCATAATCCGTTGTGGCACAAGGAAATAAACTTTGGTTGGAGGGTGAGGGACACACAATTGATTTGGAGATCCATATAAATCATTTTTATGGGCCGTTTATGTGCTCACCATAACATTTCTCTTCAGGAAAAAGTACTTCTTGTGTTATATGTTTTTGTATTGTAGCATAATACACTTTGTGTTGGGATGATTTTGATCAAGTGACTTCGTTTTTTCTTCGAGCAACTAAAATGCTAATGTACCTATTTCTTACCTATTTAATTGTAAAACACTGGCAATTTAAAAGAAAAATTAAATAGGCATCCTATTTAGAAAACTTATTTAGGTGCTCATCCTAATTGGTTTGAATACTTATGTTCTCGTTCTTAAATTGTTTGAAAGACCCATTTTGCCCTCATTAATTAATTCTCTCTCTCTCTCCAAAATTTATAACTCTCTGATCATTTAAGAAATTGTAATTATCACTCTCCATTTTTTACCTTTTATTTACTACACCGCATTTATTAATTACCATACCAACCAATTATCCGAATATGATCAATTATAAAATAACTCATGTTTTTCATGAATTATATTGACAAAAATATTAATCATATTTGGAAGATGAAAAATATTGGCAAAAGAAAAATTATCATGATTACCATGAAAAGTATTTACAAAATTACCATGAAAAATATTTCAGAACATGGTGGATATTCAAATCGATCATGTTTTTGAAGCAAATCCACCATGTTTATCCTGATTTATTGTGAATTCTCCATAAAAATTTTAGGCTAAACAAGGACAACCAATTCTTGAATAATTTTTAAAAATATACATAGTTTATCATGACATAATTATGCACAAATTCATGCACGTACTCATATCGATCATATTTTTTATGAAATATTTCTGCACAATATATCATATTTCAAAAGTACTAGTGTCGAATAGGTATAAATCATGTTAGCTCAACTACAGTTCTGTCACTTTCCGTTGGTATTACATTGGTTTACGGTATTCTCTTTGTCAAGAAAGATTCTTTCTCAATCTTTGCTCACAAATATTGTAAGCCTCATAAATGTATTTCATTTTGGTGTAATTATTCTGTGACAAAACAATAGTACCTAATATTACTATACCTTATTGATGATTCACAGTTGTGAAGATGAATGGTTTTGCCTGCAAAGCAAATTTCAGCGCATTAGATTTCTTCTTTACTGGACTAGCAAAGCCACAACCCACCAACAATACGCTGGGTTCAATCGTGACTTTTGCTGATGTGATGCAAATTCCTGGCCTTAACACCTTAGGTGTCTCCATGGCCCGCCTCGACTTTGCCCCAGGCGGCCTTAACCAGCCCCACACGCACCAACGCGCCACTGAGATGTTGTTCGTTCTCTACGGAGAATTGGATGCTGCTTTCATTACCACAGCCAATGTGCTTGTTTCCAAGACCATCAAACAGGGTGAAATATTTACTTTCCCTAGGGGTTTGGTTCACTTCCAAATTAATAATGGGAAAGGACCGGCTGCCGCTATTGCTGGATTCAACAGCCAATATCCGGGCCGCCAGAACATTGCCACTGCATTGTTTGCCGCTACGCCCCCGGTGTCAGATAGTGTGTTGAGTAAAGCTTTCCAGATATCATATCAAGAGGTTGATGCAATCAAATCAAAGCTTGTTGGAGAGTCTTAGAGGGTGCTTTGTGATCTGGGGTTGGTATGTTGTTGGTTTTCTTATTTTTCTTCTCGTTGTTTATTGAGATAAGGATTCATGGTTTCACAATAAGAAACAGTGGGTCAGAAAGTGAACCGATGTTGTATTTGAATCCATTTACATATGTATTCAGTTTCACTTCTTGTGTTTACCAAGAAATAAGACGAGTGTTTTAAATAATAATAATAGCATCTAAATGCGTATCAATGATAATATTGTACTGTCACTGAAATTTGGATCGTAATGTGACTAACCTCAATTATCTGGCCATCCATTACTACACCTAAAGAAATTTATTTTCTTTGGCTAAGCTACACATAAATAAATATTAGTATGCATATTTTTAAGAAGAAATAAGATAGAAGCAAAACGGAAAGAAATTAATTGAAAAACAAAAAGCTGATTGACATCTTTTACTGTGAGCACTAGTGTAATTTTTTAAGGCCATAATTAAGATGAACTGCTGTTTCGCCACAATCTAACTGTGAAAAAGGTTGAATTACCCCAAGTGTAGAGCTAGGTCGTTCAGCATAACAACCAGAAAGTCCAGGATCGTACCCACAGAGAAATTCTCTTTAGCTTGTTTCAATTGTAGATGCAAGGATTACCAGCGTTTAGACGGCCAACTTTTGATTTTACTTTGAATGGTGGAGAAACACTCTTATGAAAAAGACTAGAAATGAGTTTTTAAAAGATTAAACAAGTGGCATGATCTAGAAGTTCCTAACACCCATAACTTAGGCTATCCAACCTTTCTCTTTGTTTATTCGGTTGAATTACACAGCATAAGTTATCAACCGGAAGATTTAGCAGTGAAAATGGTTAGACTTGAAATAGAGTTTGAATAGCAAGTTTGTTCTAAGGTACTTTGACAAACACGAGGCGTGACATCACTCCAGAACCATTGCTTGCGACCTTAAAGTGTGCCGAAATAAGAATGCCCCAAGTGTAAGGCTAGGTCGGTTGAAAGCATAATGATACTCGGAAGTCTGGGGTTAAATCCACAGGGAGCGCATCCATAACTTGTGTAAAGATTAGCTTGTAGAGAGTTTTAGCGTTAGGACCGCTAACCAAAGTTTGGCGTTGAGACGGCCAAATGAGAAATTTAGTTAACTGGCTACTTAACCTAACTACGGTTTTTTAACTAGAGATTAAACTAAAGGCTAGATTTAGGGACAACCAACGCCCATAATGCAAGGATAAGCTTGATTCTTCTCTTTTTAACAAAAGCGTTAAACATGTCTAAGGTTCTTTTGGTACATTTAGACAAACACAAGGAGGGAAATAGCTATAAGTATCAAATGTGACAAGAAGCTTAACCCTTGCCTATATTTGATCAAAGAGATTAACACCTCAAAATTTTGATACATAAAATTGACCCTAGCACATGCTTAAGCTAGAAAAACGAAAATTACATGAGAAGAACAAGCAACGCCCTTGGTTACAGGATGGTAACCATCCCACAATCTAGCTTTACTACACTACTCACACATATCGACATAAGACATGAAATGAGCAAGGGTAAAGATGGGGAGAAAACTAAACATTGATTAAATTCGAAATAAAGACAAGATTCTCGAAGAGAATGAGATTCCTTACAACTTTAATGAAGACCAAAAGCTTCGGAAGTAATTGTGCTTAAAAACCCTCCTCAAAGCATAAATGAAGAGAGATGAGGGAGCTCCATTAATGGAGGTAAAGAGAAAAAGTGCAAGAGTAAAAGATACTATCCAAAATCAGGTCTAGGGGTATTTATAGCCTCTTAAAAATGAGTTACAAAGGTCCTAAATGCCCCTAGAATGTTACAAAAGTCGGGCACAAAAAGTAGATTTTTTCCAGGTTGTAACGGTACCGTGAAATCCTAGTATCAGTACAGGTCTTGTTTCTCAGCAGTTTTGGGCCAAATCTATCCGAGGTGTATAGGTACCACAGATACTCGGTACCGGTACATTGCTGGTAGAAAACTTCTAAATTGTTTTCTTCTTTCCAACTGCCCCTTTGACGTCCCACGCACATTCCGACACTTCTTTAAACGCTCCTTGGGACTTGGTGGCGGGGTGCCACATGGTCTTCGCTCTTTGGAAGATTCCAGGTTATTTTCCTTGGTATACAAAATGCCTTATTTTCCACCTTTAACCTGTAAGGGCCAACAACACCAACTCCACGCAATATTATCTAATTAAAGTAAATTATGCGCGAAAGAAGGGCAAAATTGGTAACGATAAGCCCATTTAAATACACAATCGAGGGCTTATCAACCATGTGTGCAAGTACATGATCATCGGAGATTAAGAACGCCCAAGTTTTGTTACATAAAAGCCTAACTAAACTTGTATTCAAACTAAATATCAAGATTCATGGACTAGAAGCGTAGTTTGGAAACCGACCAAGTTCTTTAGTACTCTTGGCAAACACGAGGTGTGACATCGCTCTGGAACCATGTGTGCGAGCACATGATCACCAGAGATTAATAATGCCAAATTTTGTTATATCAAAGGCGAACCCTTCTCATTTTTCAAACCGAACCTCAAGTCTCGAGTTGAGAAAAGCAACTACTCAACCATACTTGAAAGATTAAGCATAAAGCTAGAAATGACAAACATATTTAACCGACGAAAATAAAAATAAACTTTATATTAAGGAGAATCGAAAGCGTAGCTACAACATTAACATACGACAAATTAACGGGAAACAATTACCTTGAGGAGTTCTTGAACAATTAAACTAAGAAAGCTTGAGAAAAACTATGGAGAAAACTAACCTATAGCATAAAGTTACATAAGTGAGAGAGAGAGAGTCTTCCAACCTATTTATATAAACGAATCCCTCTCTACAAAATATCCTAAAAACATACCAAAAGTAGCAACTATTCTATAAATGAAAGGTTGAAAAAGTGGCAAAAAGCTATTGGAAAGCCAACAGCATCGATACAACCAAAACGGTTATATGGATACCGCGCTGCTATGCTTGTGTTGGGAATTCTACGTAGAGGAGCTGTATCAATACAATCATTTTGGTGTATTGATACACTAGCCGCTGGAAAGAAGATAAGGCGATTGTATCGATACAACCAAAACGGTTGTATGGATACAGACTTGCTAACTGCAGAATTGGCCTCTAGCTTCAAGCACCCGACGCTTCCAAACTTCACCCGATGCTTCGTATCTTGATCATTGGAGAACGGTGGCACTTCGCCACTTGGCCTTGGAAGCTCGGACTCCCACTAGGCATGTCCATGGCGTCAAAATCACCCTTGTTAGGGCGTAAAACCTGAAAATCCTCAAATGAATCTTACGTGCAAAATCGTTATAAAAGCTAAATAAAGGCAAGTTAAAACAATATAAAACGGGACTAGATCTCGACAAAGGGTACATTGCGAAAAAGCCCAAAACCAAACCAATGAGAAGAACTCATGATTAGAAAAACAGAGGCAAGAAAGAGAGAATCCAGGGAAATGCTGAAAAGGAAATGAAACAAAGAACATAGTTCAAGTAAAATATTAAAGACAGCCTTGGGGACCTTCCTTACCAACCAAAAATGCACAATTAATTTGACCACTTTGGGACCCCGGCCATATGAGCTTTTCCATGGAAAGGTAATCTACAAACTTTCTTTGTTTACTTCTTTTTTTTTTTTATCGCTAAAAAATTTATTGATAACTTAACAACGGGTACATCTAGTAGAGAAACCAAGTCAAATATAAGTTACATGACAAGCCATGAGCAAATATATGACAAGGAAGAGAAATCCAGCGAATTGCTGAATGTAAAGGAGGAAATCAAGCCACCAAAAGTCATTACAGTAGAAATCGCATCCTATCCTCCACCATTCATGAAATTCTGGGAAACATGAACAATAACTAGAGAAACTTCAGAAAAACCAATCGTTCAGCATTGCGACGCACAATTGTTGATCCTTCTTCAAACCAAAGCCATAAGGAAGAAAACAATTGCACTCATACCAACTTCAAACAATCTTCAATCATCTTGAGAAGAAACTCGGAATGGATCAAAGTAGTAGTTGCGATGTAGCAGCAAGGTACTTCACAGCAACAATAACAACAGCAAATAGCAGAAAAACTTGTGAAAAACGGCAGCAAAGTTCAGGATCCACACACATTAAATCCAGCAGCTTCCGCAGACAGATTAGATTTCCAGAAATGTTATAGATTAAACCTTCCACTCAACAAGCATCATCAGCTGTGTTGCTTGATCCTGGAAATTAGTCCATGTAAACTGTCTCCCTTGCATGGGAATATCCATTAATTCTGCACCATCAATGAACTCTTGAAAGTCTCTCATACTTCTTTCAATTCTGGTACGTCCCGGCCATTCTCTCAGTTATTGCTTTGATTTCACTAAAATCCCCTCCAATACACCAGGGAGTTTGATTTGAGTTCTTTACAATACCAGATCATATATTCCATAACTCCTTTCTACTTGCACTATCATTAGGAGCATACACATTGACAATAACACATCGAAAATTTAGTAAAAACCTGTGATTATGATGTATCTGCTCTGAGATAAGAAGGTACTTGGTTTGAAGCTGCTCTTATTCCAAATTGTTAACAAGCCCCCAGATGCTCCTTCAGCCCCTACTGCCACAAAATCCACATTGTCCTCTCCCCACAATTTTTGAATCTGTAAAGAATCAAAACTATCCACCTTTGTTTCTTGTATCAAGAGTATATCTGGATACCTTTCTTTTCTGAGTTTAGTGAGAAACCTCCCTTTAGTGGAGCTTCCCATGCCTCTAATATTCCAAGAAATTATCTTCATTGAGGTCTGAGAATATTAGAGATTGCTATCCTTGAAATTAATCAAACGATTGTATCTCTCTGCAATAGAGAGAACTCCTTTGCTTCCGTCTCAATCATTTTCCTCATAATTAGCAAGTCCTTTTCCTTAATAGGCCGCTCCTACACTCATATCCATAGCTGTTGTTTCATGGAGTTCACGTATCAGATCGATTTGACCTTTGCTTTGCGATTGTTCACTTCCACTCGTGCTTAGACTTTCCTCATACTGCTTACTTATTGCCTTTCTTTTGGTTCTTGGATTTAAATCCACCAATAGATTGATACACCTTTTACTTGAAAGGAGTACAAGTTGGACAGGATACCATTCCCCATTGAGTTTGGTACAGAAGTAGTCTTTCCATCTCCCACTTGGGACCCAACTTAAGCTTGCTCAAGTAGTTGGTGGTTTGTAACTAATGGATTCACAGATTCCTCCACTGGTACCACAGATTTCAAATAACGTGAGGAGGATGAAAAATCCCCACATGACTCTTGGTCTTCAGCTTCGGTAAACCCCTGAGCCGACTTTGAAATATGAGACTGTTGGTTCTCCATTTCTTGTTCATTACTTCCACCATTAATTCCTTGTTGGCTGATCACTCTTTTCATGATGCTATGTCCCTTCTGCATATGCTTGCCATTACTGCCATCCTCCTTCCCATTATCCTCTACAGCAATGTCATCACCTGGTCCCCCTTTCAGAATTATTCCCATTGGTCCTTTCATCCACGTCATCATTGCCTTCTTCATCAGTTCCACCAGAAACTCCATAGGTTTTGATCCCATCTTCAACAATTCTAAAAGATTCCTCCTCCTCAATTCGAACCATATACTTTCTACCCTCAACCTGAAGTTGGATTTGTCCTTCAATTTTGAATCATTTTCTCATTAGCAACAAGGAATCTGGCCTTCTCAAAAGATACCTCCTTTATGGTGTCTTCATCCATATCCATTAGATAACCCCGGCCATTTTTCCCCAATTTCTTTGAAAGAATACCCTGACCATGCATTAAGTGGGGACATTCCAGAACATGCAAGCCACACAAAGCGTTCCTGACTTGCTTGTTCTCCATTCCACGGTTTTACTTCATCAAACCAACTCATGATCCATCTAAGACTTATAATCTCATCTTTAACCTGTGCAGATGGGAAAGTTAAGATCAAACATCTACCCTCCCCTAGCTTTGATTTTCACGTCTTTGATGTTTTCTTTCTTGAAAATTTCTTCCAGGCGTTGAGTTGTAATTATTCTGCGCATCCTGCCAATAGCACTCCTCTATAGCCACCCATTTCCAGTTGCCTTCACTCGAACACCATGTAACATATCCTGGGCCTTTTCTCCTTGAGTGTTTTCCGCCTTAGATCTAGGGTTTTGCTGCTCACTTTTTCTATTTTCTGTGAAAACCAAATTCCTTTGTTCCTCCTCTTTGCTTGTACTGGTGATCCCCTTTTGCTTCCAAATTTCTTTACCTCTCCTTTCCTCTTCCATTTTTCGATTCACCCCGTATCTTGCTCTTTGGACTAAAAGCTTATTACTCCCAACATACATTCCATTTGCTCTGCAAATCGCCATCTCAGTTGAAACAGCAGGGTAGTCGTATTTTACGAAGTCAAATCTAGTCCCTCTTTTGCTTCTGTTCGTAAGTATAAACGCATCTTTCACAATACCATAATTGGTAAAGGTTTTGGATAGCCATACCTTGTCTTTATCTTCAGGGATATTATCCATGAACAGTGTTATCCATCTCTGCACCCCTCCCACACCAAAATCGTACTGTCTTCCTTCGTCCACTATTAGCTTGATTTTGCCTTCTGTGTCCACTATAGTCCTAATTGAATCTATAATCTGGTCTTCGCCCAACATTTCTCACTCTATTTCTCCATAGATTTCCATTTCTCTCACCTTCTCTCCAAGAGTTTCTCTCTCTAGACATTCTCTCAGCTTTTAATCCTTCGTTTACTTCTTTACTCATGATCAACCAAGTACTAGATCTCCAATCTGGTATGATGGATACTAGCCTGGAACTTCAATGACATACCCAATTGAGGAACGGTAAATCTGTCTACACAGATAATCTGTGCACAGATTTTATTGTGGGGCCCATCACGGATTTCACACAAATGATTCGAGCCGTTCATTAGATGTAAAATACTTTTTCAAGGTTCTCCGTAAAACATAAGCTCACTCTAATACCTATAGGTAGCCGATCCAATCATCTAAATTTTCATTCAGATTTTTGGGTAACGAAAATTTAGATGATTAGATCAACCACCTATAGGTATTGGATTAAACTAATTTTTTTACGGAAACCCTTAAAAAAATATTTTACATTTAATGAACGACTCGAATCATTTGTGTGGAACCTATGATAAGCCCCAAAACAAAATCTGTTCACATTCTGTACATAGATGTATGTGTGGTTGGCGATTGAGGAAACTCACTCTTTTACTGAACACATACGCAAAACACATGCCTTTAGTAGGAGAACACACACCACACCTTTAGAGGACGCACACCGCTGACCGCTACCCTTTGGAGAACACACACAAACACATTTTGAGGACACACACCGCACCCAACTCGCACACCCATATGGAACACGTACAATCACTTTTTTTTTTTGGCAAACAAAACATTTTATATAACTCGAAATGGGTATAGTGAGAGGAAAGCATCTTAGCTCAAGAAGCTAGAATGCAACAAGATAAAATAAAAAACGCATCCAACCAATAGTTGGATAACATATCTCAAGACTAAAATACAGTCTCACTTTTCTAATATCATCTAAGAAAACCTTAAAATCCTCCACGGCGTAGACTTTGATATCGAATTTCGCCTTCATCCACACCGCGAATCTAGTTTTGACTAAGTCCCCCACCTCCCCTGGCTATTTTTTTGAGTTGTTAAAAACATAGTCATTCCTCACCGCCAACTATATGGACCATAATGTAGCATAGAAGCAGGACTTCCAAATATGTTTCTCCAGGTTGTGAAACCCATTAGTAAACCACCAGCTAGCTAAGTCTAGAACTAAGGGCGTGCAGACCCATTTGATAGTCCACCAATCCAAAATTTCTGACCAAACAGCCCAGGAGAAATGGCAATGCAGAAACAAGTGTTGATGTGTTTCAAGATGCAATGAGCAGAGTGGACATAAGGTTAATTGGATCTCACTTATCATGTTTCTACTCAAGAGTAGTGACTTGGTAGCCGCTTTTTTCTTGAGAGTCATCCACGCGAAAACTTCCACTTTTGGAGGGCTCAAGTTCTTCCATAGAGATCCCAGAAGAGCATTGCTTGAATGAGAAAATTGTTCCCACCGCCCGTATGCTGATTTAACTGAGAACTTTCCTTCTACCGTCCATCTCCACTGTAAAACATCAGGCTTGGTTGGGTTTAAGGTTACTCCCTGAATTCTCTGAAATAGATTGTCCATCCCTTGCTTCGCCCGCCCAAACACCCTTCTCCTGAACAGAAACTCCCAAGAGCCACCATGGAGAACAGTCTCGGAAAGTCCTCTTTCAAGGCTGTCTCTCCCAACCAAACATGTTTCCAAAACAGAGTTGCGTTGCTTGAGTTTACCTGGACTCTAAAGCCCTCTCGAATAGAGTAGCCCAGAAGCCCTCTCCAATAGAGTAGCCCTGAGTACAGTCATATTTGAGCACGCATGTGAAATCGTTCACAGATAGTCATTGCTGCCCCATTTCGTTTACGACCACCATGCAATCCTGTACTACATCAATTCCGTTTATTTTTTTTCTCGGCACAATGAAAAAAATTTATTAAGATCAATAGGGTACATCGAACAAAAGATTAACCTAATTGATTTCCTTTTGCTGAACGATGCATTCATTTCTGATCATCTTCCAAATGGACCACATTACTGCAAATGGTATGATATCCCAAATCAGTTTCCACCATTGCATAAGAGATTGAAGTGATGAAGGGTTTTCCCATTGAATAACCCACCCATTAAGAACTTCAGTCCACAAGGTCCATACAGGTTGGCAGAGAAGAAGAATATGATCCAAAGTCTCCAGTTCTACACCACAAAAAATGCAACCAGTGCTTGCTTTCTTGTATGAATAACATATCCATCTTGCTTTCTCTTAGTGTTATCTTCAGACCAGCCGCCACATTATTTATGACTACTTGATCTCCCAATGACGGTATCCAAAACTTTGTCTAATATACTGTTCATGTGTAGTCACTAGTTAGGCTAAGTTTCCTCAAAAAAAGTCACCTGATTTTTTTCTTTTTTTAAAAAATTTCACGCTTGGTTGGTTTTGCGGCAAATTTTTATGTGAAAAAATTTTGTTTCGGTCGTAATTATTTTTTCTCTTCGGAACGAATCAATAATCCACAAAAGTTTAACGCAAAACTAACAGATGCAAAAAAAAAAATAAAAAATTTTGAACAAAGACATAACATAAAGGCAAGGTGGCTTTTTTAGAAAAACTCCCAGTCGTTCCACAAATATTCGAAGACATATTAACTTAAAATTGAGTACCATTGCTTAATAATTTTTATTTAAATTAGAACAATGGTGCCTCTTGAGCAAGAACATACATATATGTTTATACAATGGTAATGCAAGGTGTCTCGAGCGAGCTTGCGTATATCTTAGATTAATACCTACAGATCCTTCCATTGTCGTTTACACGATTGCGTTGCGCATGAGGATTACAAGCAGAATTGGTTAAGGAATAAGAAGACATGACCATATGTTCTAGCACATTGGAAATGGTACGTGCAAGGTTGGTGAAGGTTTTTCTCAGACAAGTTCAATGACTATATCCCAAATTTAAATTAATACAATCTTTGAGCGGGTCAGACAGGCTTGTGCATGCCTTAAATACCAAGTTTTATGGAGTACGTAGTACGTATGTTATTAATTACACAAGTTTGTCAATATATAGAACAAGAAAATTAGGTAAACGTCACCTGCCATCGGTATATATGGACAGCAAATGTCAAAAATACTACTAGTTCCTGTAGTTTGACTTCCCATATTATTATTATTATTATTATTATTATTATTATTTATTTATTTAACTGGACTGGGTCATAAATCAAAAATACTACTAGTTCCTGTAGTTTGACTTCCCATAATAATAATAATAATATTATTATTATTATTATTATTTATTTAACTGGACTGGGTCATAAATGGAACACCCATATTAACTACTCCCTCCATCCCTTTTTTAGAGTCCAGTATTCCATTTTGGGCTGTCCCTTAATAAGTGCCCATTTTGTAAAGTTAGTGGGTAAAAGTTGGTGTATTGTCTATTTTGTCCCTAAAAGTAAATTTCTTTTTGAAAAGTAAGTGAGTAGAAATATAATGATGATGGGTAAGTAGGGAAAGTGGAGGAAAAAGTTGATGTGAAAGGTATAATGATGATGTCTTTTTAATAAGTTGGAGTTACGAAGTAGGACATTTAAAAAGGGACGGAGGGAGTAGATGCCAAATCTTTATATTAGCCCCGTAGTTTTGATCAAATTTTTGTAAATTTGTTCAAAATCTGACATGCACACACATCGAGTGTGCTCCGGCCTCTAGTGTTCTTAACATCTAATTTACTACAAATTACAAAAATGTTATCAAACACTGCATATATGATCATGTTTGATATATAATCTAATTTGCTATTCATATAAAGGTAAAATTTGACGCGGTTCAAGTGAGATTAGGTTGAGAAAATAGATTTTTTGTTTTCACCGCCGACGTGAAATTCATATATGTTTTCCTTCAGGTCATTAATTTTCCAACCATGCTACTTGCACATATGTTTGTGCACATATCTTGCACAAACATTTTTGTGGGGTTCATATCGGGGTTCCACAAAATGATCCGAACCGCTCATCTTTTTTAAAATATTTTTCGGAGGGTTCCTGTAAAAAATCAGCTCCAATAGATATCGGTAAAGGCTTTCTTAGAATTCGTAGGGCAAAACAGAATGATTCATCCTACGATATCTGAGAAAGCCTTTACCGATATCCGTTGAAACTGATTTTTTACAGGAATCCTCTAAAAAATATTTTAAAAAAGATGAGCAGTTTGGATCTTTTTTGGGACCCCAATATGGACCCTACAAAAATATTTATGCAAGATATGTGCAAAAACACATGTGTGAGAATCATTACTGTTAATTTTCTATCCGAAAACAACACAACACTGATAAATAGATATCGGACGACACAGTCAAAAAAGGGTCAGAAAATTGGTTTCCCAGGCCAGTTTTTGTGGGGGCGGGGGCTTATGAGGCCTCTCCCTCTCTAACTAGAAGACTTTCTCTCTCTCTCTCTCTCTCTCTAAAGACCTCTGCCTATAAGTAAGCCACCCTACCTTTCTTGTCCCCAGTACCCAAATCCCGACTTTTCTCTCTTGTTTACTCCTCTGGCTTTTTCCAAGCTCTGATTTGCTTCACCTTTCAGAAACACAACACATTTCTCATACACCTTCCAGCCATGGTTGCTGCTGCTGGAAAACTCTCTGTGGTGGTCGTTATGGTGCTAGTAATAGCCACCATTTACAACTCTGTTTCTGCAGAACCTGATATGCTCCAAGACGTTTGTGTTGCTGATCTCAATAATGGTATTTACTTTGTCCTTTAGTTCATAGAGCAATGCTACAAACACATCTCAATTTAAAACACAACTCCGGATACGATAGTGTCTGGAATGGTTAGACGCACATAGATTTAAACTTATTTAACGATTTCGAGCACAATTATATCCGGAGTTATGTTTTAAATGTATAACCCTAGACTTTTTGTTGTCAAAAACCCGTTTCCCTTTTTTGCTCGTACTAATGCATGGTTCAACAACATTATTGAATTGGGATGATGCTATGGTGTTCCCGGTCATTTTGAGGACACCGTAATTTTTGGCATAATTTTACCATTAGGAACATAACTAGAATCAATTAAACGTATAACAGAACCCAAATAAGGCATAACCAAAGAATATCCAAAAAATCAACCAAGGCGTAACTAAACCCAACCAAGGCATAACAAATAAGTTATGCCTTGCTATAGTTTTGGTTATGCCTTACTATGGTTCTATTATGCTTGTAATAGATTTTGGTTATACTCATAATGGCTTTGTTATGCCAAAAGTTACGGTGTCCCCAAAATGACCGGAGACACGAAAGTCATTCCTTATTGAATTTGGGCATGTTTGTGAATAGTGTTTCGAATTCAACCCAAATTTTTTGAGGAATACTACGCACCCATAATTTTCTTTCCTTAAACTACCTATAATCAAATATGGCACAAGGAAATAAACTTTGGTTGACGAGTTTGGGACCCACAACTGATTTGGAGATCCACATAATTAAATCAAACTTATGGGGCGTTTATGGATTCTAGATTAGGAGACTGTAGCATTTCTTTTCAGGAAAAAGTATTTGTTGTAATATATGTTTTTGTATTTTTAGCATAATACACTTTATGTTGGGATGGTTTTGATCAAATATAATAATAAGTTTGAAGTTATTTTGTTCTTTCTTCGAGTAAAACATACTAATTTACTTATTTCTTATCTATTAAATTGAAAAACATTGGAAATTTAAAATCACTTGGATTTTGTGTTAATCAAACTACGATATTTAAAATTATAAGAGACTAACATACTAATCTATTTCATTTTGGTGTAATGTTTGGGCTCCCATTTCTCATTTTGACAACAACAGTACTTAATAGTATACCGTATTGCTGATTCACAGCTGTGAAGATGAATGGTTTTGCCTGCAAAGCAAGCTTCAATGCATTAGATTTCTTCTTTGCCGGTCTAGCAATGCCACAACCCACCAACAATATGCTGGGTTCAAACGTGACTCTAGCAGAAGTGATGCAAATTCCTGGCCTCAACACCCTAGGTGTCTCCATGGCCCGCATTGACTTTGCCCCCGGTGGCCTTAACCCGCCCCATGAGCATCCACGCGCCACCGAGATATTGTTCGTTCTCTACGGAGAACTAGATGTCGGGTTCATTACCACAGCCAATGTGCTTGTTTCTATGACCATCAAACAAGGTGATATATTTACTTTCCCTAAGGGTTTGGTTCATTTCCAAATTAATAATGGGAAAGGACCGGCCGCCTCTATCTCTGCGCTCAACAGTCAGAATCCGGGCCGCGAGGACATTGCCGCCACGTTGTTTACCGCCATGCCCACAGTGTCGGATAGTGTGTTGAGTAAGACTTTCCAGATATCATATCAAGAGATTGATTCAATCAAGTCAATGCTTGGGGGAAAGCCCTAAAGGGTGCTTTGTAATCTAGGATGGGTATGGTGTTGGGTTTTTTTTTTTTGTTATTGTTGATTGAAATAAAGATTCATGGTTTCATGAAGAGAAATGGTGGGTCGTAAAGTAAATCTGTTGTATTTGAGTTCAATTACCTATGTATTATTCAGTTTTGCTTTTTGTGTTTAACGAGAAATAAGATGAGTATTTTAAATAACAGTAGTATCTAAATATGTATCAATGATAGTAGTGTATCACCCAACTTTGGATTATATCATTGCCTATAACATAGGCACAATAAGCCACATGAATTTTGACGGTTGAAGTTTTTTTGTGCATGTTTCTATAGTTATTGACTTGGAACCGGTGGGATGTGAATGTCAACTTCATTTTCGTTCTTTGATTTTACACTAAGCAAGTTGCAACATTCCCCATCCTTCATCTATGTTTCATGGATTTGGAGTCAGTAGAATACAGGGAGAGTTGAACATGCATCGTTGATATCTTTGGTCCAGCCCTGTTTTGGAGCGACGATACTTACCACCAATTTTGGGCTTAACCCAAATACATACGCTAGGAATTTAGCACTCTAAAAAATAGATTGACAAACATCCGAATAAAGAAAATTTAGAGTATTTTTAGTGAAACACTGCCATGAACTTTTTGGTATAGTAGAATTATAAAATTACATATTAATATCATTTTACAAAATAAATTGGGGAATACGCCCCCACGGGACCCATATAGGTTCATCCCAGAATTACTTGATCATATTTTCAAATAATAATTGGGATGATACCCCAGACATGCTCACCGAGAGAAAAGAGTCAAATTTCAACAGAGAATTGGATGTTGAGTTTATTACCACAGTCAATGTGACATATTTACTTTCTCGAAGGGTTTGGTTCACTTTGAAATTATTAATATTGGGAAAGAACCCAACAACCACTATCTCTACGTTCAATAGCCTGAATCCGAGCCGCGAGGACGTTACTGCCACGTTGTTTAACACCACACCCTCGGTGTTTGATAGTGTGTTGAGTAAAACTTTCCAGATATCATATCAGGAGATTGATGCAATCAAGTTAAAGCTTGCATGAAAACCCTAGAGGGCGCTTTGAGATCTGGGGTTGGTATGTTGTTGGTTTTCTTGTTTTTCTTCTTATTGTTTATTGAGATAAGGATTCGAAGTTTCAAGAAAAGAATTGAAATAGTGGGTCAGAAAGAGAATCGATGTTGTATTTGAGTCCATTTACATATGTATTCAGTTTCACTTCTTGTGTTTACCAAAAAATAAGACGAGTGTTTTAAATAACAGTAGCATCTAAATGCGTATCAATGATAGTAGTGTACTTATATCACTGAAGTTTTGATCATAATGCGACTAACCTCAATTATCTGGCCATCTATTACGACACCTAAGTAAAATGAAAAATTAAAAAATTGGCTAAGCTACACATAAATAAATATTAGGATGTATATTTTTAAGAAAAACTAAATAAGATAGAAGCAAAATGGAAAGAAATTGAAGAACAGAAAGCTTATCGACATCACTATTTAAAGAATTACAAGAACTTGATAAATGTACTGTGGGCACTAGCATAATCTTTTAAGGCCACAATTAAGATGAACTGCACATATATTTGGCAATAGTATAAGTAGAGGTGACAAATGATGGGTTGAAACGGGTCACGGATCAAATATGGGTGGGTTGAATACGGGTCAATAAGTAGACGCCTAGACGGGTTGAAACGGGTCGGGTCGAATGTGGATCATTCCAAACTCAACTCGACCCGTTTTCCTCTTCTTTTTTTAAATTTTTTTTATTTTTTCATCCTTCTTTTCCTTCTCCCCTTTCAAGTTAAGGAGTTGAAAAGTACAAAAAACTAACGAATATACGGTAAAAAAAAGAAGAAGATATTTATGGACATTATATTGAGTTCTTCCCCTTTATTTTTCAAATCATGGCATATATTGCCATTGGGCAGAAGCATTCCAGCTAACTGGGTGTTTTTTCCTTAAAATTTGCTAAAATTATTTGACTAAAAATAGACATAAAATAGTGTAGTCATCTCAAAAAAATTCACGAAAAACGAAAAAGTACCAAACAATTGGTATTTTTTGTCTAGAGTGTTGTAGATGGAGGGAGTAATATACCCCCTTTTCGTTATACTAAAGCTTGAAAAAAATACCCAACTTGCTGTTTAAAGCACCATGGGAGAGGTTAGTTAGAGAAATAGCCGAAGGAAAAAGAAGAAATGGAGAAATGACTAAGGCCTCATTTGGCATAAATGACTTTTTTTTGTCCTTATTCAAAAAAAATTTGAATTTGTTAAATTTTTGTTGATTTTTTTGAGAATTATTGCTTCTTCATGACGAGAGGAATTTAAAATGTACAAAATTACGATCGAAATCCTTTTTTTTAATAAAGACAAAAAAAATTAGCTGATTGACTTATTTTTGTCCTTATTCCAAAAAAAAAATTGAGTTTCAATCGAAATTTTTTACTTTTTAGATTTCTCTCGTCGAAGCAATAATCCTAAAAAAATCAACGAAAAACAAAAAAATGCAAAAAAAAAAATTAATAAGAACAAAAAAAAAAAAGGCCATTTGGCTTATAATACCAAACTAAGATTAATGAACAAACTTGAAATTAGGTCCATATATAAAATACTCCAGTAATTAGATAATACTCCAGTAATCAAGCAATTCTACTTTTTTTGAAGCAATCAGATATAATACGTGTTGAAATGCGATACTTTGGTGACACGTGGGAGCGTGATTTGTGTAGCTAGTGTGAAATGCGAGACATTCTTTTTTCCCATCGGATAAAAGGGCAGTATACGAGTGTTTTATTTCCAACACATATTGAACCTATTTTTAACCCACCTAAATCTATGCATATATGAGTTTATATGGGTTCAACCCATTATACAATATAGATGGGTTGGATTGGGTTATAAGTGAGCGGAACTACAAATGAGATCTCTTTTAAAGTTTCTCTCTTGCCTCTCACAAGAAAAGAATGTGTTAGTATCAGAGAAAAAATCCTTAAAATTGCTAAAATACCGAACTGTCTAGGCGTCGTCCGAACTGTCGTAGCACCGGGACAACAAAAAAATTTTTAAAAACAAAAAATGCATTTTCAGGCCCATGGGAAAATTAATCTGTTGTACAGAACTGATAAGAACTGCAACTAATAAACTACTAAATAATGATAAGACCAGTTTTGGGAGAGCAGGAGGGAGTAGGTAAGTTGGAGTACGTCGTTGGATATTAGGATTTGTATCATTTTCAACAGAACTCCCTTACCAGCCCAAATGCAAAATTTCACCAAACTCCCTTACTTCTTTAGTCATGATCAATTTAAGTAGATGACAAAAGGTATTAAAGAAATTTTAAGCTTGAAGCATAGCCAGATTTAAATCTGTTTGGTTACTTGGCTTTCACTTCCAGGTTGAAGGTCACATATTCAAAAATGGCTTAAATGCTTAAATGGTCCTCATAAAATAGAGTCGGTTTCATTTTCGTCCTTGTAAAATTTTTTGTGTCAATTTCGTCCTTCCAGTTTGTGACTCAGTTCAATGTCACCCTTGCCGTCAACCAGTGGATGGAATTTGCCTACGTAGATTACGGACTTGCCGGTTGTGTACTGGTTTTGGTTAATAGCAATGCTAATGACATTTTAAGCCAAGGATGGCAAAATCGTAATTATTCAACTGTGAAATTATGCGATGGGCCATTATGGGTTCGATCCAAAATGGCCCAACGGTCAATACACATGGCCTTAGGCCATGTGCCGTGTGTTTTTTAGCCGTTTAAGAAAATATTTGACTTGCTAATAACTTAGGCAAGGAAAATCCAAATTAAGTTGCTCTTTTGGGGGAAGTCTTAGAATTTTCTCTATTTTCTAGTTTTGCTATTATTCCAAATTTTTTCATTTTTTATAATTTCCATTATTAATTGATTTGGTGTCCGTTTTGAGGTGAATTAATTACAGTTAAGGTTTTTCTACCTATTTAACAAGTTGTAAGCCTTCGGGGCAAGATAGTGATTGATTATTATTTAATGAAAAGAGTCTAGAGAGCATTTTCTCTAAACCTATATCATTTGTCATTTTTTTGTCGCACGTTCGTAATGTAATTGAATGGTAAGTTGATCTTGTGCGCCTTTTTTTGGTTGAAAACGACGTGGGTAATATCGGGGGAAGAGACATGGGCCAGGTAGGTACCAAAGAAGGCTTTTGTTATCCAAGTAGGCAAATTCCGTCCACTGGTTGACGGCAATGATGACATTGAACTGATTCACAAACTAGAAGGACGAAATTGACACAAAAAATTTTACAAGGACGAAAATAAAACTGACTCTATTTTGTAAGGACCATTTAAGTACTTAAGCCTTCAAAAATTAAAGGGGTGGCACAGTAGTATTTTCTCAATCTCCCTTTGAGGCTACTCGTAACTAATTCGTAAAAGGGTTAAAGCTCCTGGGGACACTATCTGATTTCAAAGATTAGTCGGGATGAAACCCTAGATGTACACCCTCGTTACAAAAAGAGGCCAATTTCAATCTCATACAAGAGATAGTAGTAGTCAATATTTAAACGTATAGCATATTTTGTCCCGACTAATCCATCAGGTATATGTAAGTCTTCCGTTCCGCATATATCCGAAACAGAAAGTCTACACACACATACAATCTGTGCACAGATTTCATTGTGGGGCCCACCACGGGTCCTACATAAATCATTTGAGTCGTTCATTAAATATAAAACATTTTTTCAAGAGTCCCTGTAAAAAATAATCTCAATCCGATATCTATAGGTACTCGATCCAATCATATAACTTTTCATTATCTGAAAATTTGAATGAAAAGTTAGATGGTTGGATGAAGCACCCATAGGAATTGGATTGAGCTCATTTTTCACGGGAACTCTTGAAAAAATGTTTTACATTTAATGAATGGCTCGGATGATTTGTGTGGGATCCGTGGTGAGCCCCACAACAAAATCTGTGCACAATCTGTGCACAGATTGCTGTGTGTGTAGCAGGACTGGTGCGAGACTAAATCTTGAGAATACTATTGGTCAATTTTTTGAGATTCGAACCATGGCCACTTGGGCTGCTTTTCCTTAGCTAAATTCAATGATTATCCCCCATTTGTTGACAAAGTTTGAGCAGGTCATACGGGTTTCTTCCTTGAATTGCAAGTAATTACAATAATATGTTATTGGATTAAAGCTTGATAATGGAAAAAGAAAATTAGGTAAAGCTTCATGCCTGCCAAAGGGGATGAATATAAATGCCAAAAATACTACTCCTGTAATAAAAGATTAAGACCCTTTGACATTTCTTAATTTAGGCTTATTTCCCGTCTTTCCGTATTGGGTCGCCCCTATTTGATGCCAATTCACAAGGGAAGCTTGTCTCTGGCAATCCTTTAAGTTTTTGTAATTGGTACTATTGCATGGAGTCTTTCAAACCTGTCTCATAGCAGAAAATAAGTACTTAAAAAATAAAAACTTTAGCGGAACAGGGCCTCTATGAAACAAAACTGAATTTTTAAAAAACAATTACATGGTCGTATGGGATGTGAGTCTACTCATAACCGATCAAACAAATGAATGCCACATCTCACGTTCTATGTGGTGAGAAAATAGATTTTTTTGCTTTAACAATCCACGTGAGAAAGAGGTTATAGATGTTAATGGTAGTGTCCCAAAAGGGCAAAAATAAAGGGGTTTTCAGTTCTTTTTTGGGGCAGGGCTCATGGCCTTGTTTACGGGGTGATAGTTGCCTTTGCTTTTCATTGAAGAAGGCATGTTCCTTGCTTTTACATTAACAGCTATGGTCAACCTCTCTCTCTCTCTCTCTCTCTCTCTCTCTAGACAACTCTGTTTATAAATAATGCATCCACTTTTCTCCCAAACCCCAAGTTTTCTACATGTGCTTAGTGCTCTGATCTTTTAAAGCTCTGATTGCTTCACCTATTGCAAGATATAAATATACGTTTTCCATATTTCTTCTACCTATGGTGGGCGCTGATAAACTGTATTGTTTGGTGTTGGTAATGGTGGTAATATGCACCATCAGTTGCTACTCTGTTTCTGCAGACCCTGACATGCTTCAGGACGTTTGTGTCGCTGATCTCAATTCTGGTATTGATTTTCAAAACCCCATTTCCATTTTTCGCTCATACTAATGGTTAAGCAGCACTTTCTCACATGGTTCGCAATATCGGTATCGGTCGCCGTAACGGTTTCAATTGCGATGTTACAATTTCGTGTGTAATAGCTATACTGTAGCAATATTGGTAACCGGATACGTTAATTATATCAAAAATAGTTGATTTTATACTAAATAGTATATAGTATATATAGACTACAAATAACGCGGGGCTGAAACCTTTATCGGCCGCACTGCAATTCTGGCACTTTACCAGATTCTGTCTGGAGAATTAGGCTTCAAACCACAATAACCTATTTTATTACTATCATGTATTTAATCTGTTTTTTGGTTCTCTTTTCGTATTTTGTCACAATATGTCACCTATGTTGTATTTGCAGGTGTGAAGATGAATGGTTTTGCCTGCAAGTCCACCTTCAATGCGTCAGATTTCTTCTTTGCTGGTCTAGCCAAGCCAGGGCTCACGAACAATTTAATGG
Organism: Rhododendron mucronatum var. ripense; assembly: GCA_019656295.1. NCBI lineage: Eukaryota > Viridiplantae > Streptophyta > Magnoliopsida > Ericales > Ericaceae > Rhododendron > Rhododendron mucronatum. The sequence continues at coordinate 2,037,818 of BPLT01000068.1, forward strand.
GTTCAAACGTGACTGCGGCCAACGTGATGCAAATCCCAGGTCTCAACACCCTAGGTGTATCCATGGCCCGCATCGACTACGCCCCTGGTGGTCTAAACCCGCCCCACACCCACCCACGCGGCACCGAGATCATTTTTGTGCTCTACGGCGAATTGGATGTGGGGTTCATTACCACGGCCAACGTGCTTGTTTCCAAGTCCATCACACAGGGTGAAATATTTACTTTCCCCAAGGGTTTGGTTCACTTCCAAATTAATAACGGGAAGGATCCGGCCGCCGTTATCGCCGCCTTCAACAGCCAGTTCCCGGGTGTTCAGGTCATTGCCCCCACGTTGTTTACCGCCTCGCCCCCAGTGCCGGATCATGTGTTGACTACCGCTTTCCAGATTGGTACTAAGGAGGTCGATAAAATCAAGTCAAGACTCGCACCAAAGCAGTAGAGGGTGTTCTACGGATTGGGGGTGGGTATAGTATGCTGTTTTTCTTGTTTTTTTTTTTTTTTTTTTGTTGTTGTTGTTGATTGACATAAGGATTCATGGTCTCAGAAAAGGAAATGGTGCGTCCGATAGTGGATCGATTTTGTATTCGAGTCCATTACATATACCGAGAAATAAGATGCATGTTCTAAATAGCAGTATCTAAATACGTATCAATAAAATATGTGTGTCACTCAACTTTGGTTTAGAATTCCAGTTATTGACACAATTCCATCGGTCCAAAAATCCGATTGGTCGATACGTAAAGTATATCAGAAAAAAATGAAAAAAACTTCAAAAAGACTGTATGAAACATGGTTATTAGGGAATCCCAATCGATCCCACAGGGGGTCAATCAGTAGGTGAACCTCACAATCGTTTATACGTTTTACCAATCAGATGGCCTTCGCTTTTTAGATGAGAAATCAATTCTTAACTGGCTTAATAATAACGTTTGAGTGTGTTCTACTTTTGGGTGAACAAGGTCCCAATCCAGTAAGGCAACCTGTTGACTATGACAACTTTACTGATCAGGACAACTAAATTCCAAACCAAGAGTGCATGATGATGCATCTGAAGTAGTGAGTCACTTTGTGTTTATTTTGGAGCAGTTGGAGATTGCAATTCAGGGCTTTTAAAAAAAAAAAAAAAAATGAACCCAGTTAACTGGACTCGACTCGTGTTGTACTTGTTAAGAATTTCATAGATTGACCTATTACATAAACAAAACAAACTAACATATGTCGGAGAGTTGTTAAAAACTCGCTGTGGGAAAACTTGGTACATAAATAAACCAAACTTCGACGTATTGCATTAACAACGATTTGTAAGTAAACAGCAACGTATTCGCAAAATTACATGTACACTAGTCTTATCAATACATGGTCTTCCTCAATCACATCAGCATGTCTGGGGCGTAAAGGATCGATGATTGCTTTTACTAAAAATGTCCACAGTTCAACACATCTCACGAGATTCAGGCTCGCTGATGCTTCTAAATATTCATACAACCCAGCTAAAAAAAAAGGATTCTTGTCAAATTTAACAAACTATTGATTATTGCAAGTAAACAAACTATCTAGTCCCAATGCCAACAAACGAAAGCTTACACATTGCTAATATTCTTACCTAAGCTTGTGAATCCATTTTTGGAGAAAAAAAAAACTCTGGAAAATAAAGTTTTGGTTTCCCTGATAGATATGTTTCACATGTTCCTAGTTGTTCTTCAAGAATATACGATTTGGACATCTCTGGGAGTGGGTGCCCCATATTCATGGATAGATGTTGTCAAATCGGCAAATAATTCTATCCTAGCCATTCAAACAAGAAGAATGCAATACAGGAAAAGGATGACATTAATGTAGCTCAACATATGACGTTAACGTGGAATTCGTCCATGCCATGTGCATCAAAGATGGATTTCCATATTTACAGGTTAACACAAAATGCAAAAGATACTGGAAAACAACATAAATGAGTCGGATAGGAGAGAGTTATTCACCCTTAGGCTTTATTGGCTCCAGCAAGTTCAACAGATATGATGAAAGTTGACTTCCCAGCTTCCCTCAGATACTGAACATCTCCATTCATGAGCTTCACCAGTTTTCTGCTGACTAGTAGGCTGATCCCCTCCTCAGATGTGTCTGTATCACCGCCAAACATCTGGCTCAACAAGGCTTCCGGCACACCTCCTCCCGCATGTGTTATCCTACATCCAAGGATGCAGTTACATGAGCTCATCATTTTCAACCAAAGGACTTGTTATACTTTTGGTCCCAAAAGTGCTATCATATATACAACAGTGTACTAGCTCAATTACAACTGTTCCTCGTTTTTTTCCATTTGTTTTGGCAATCTTCTACTTGAGCTCCATATCTCAGTTTTCTATTACTGTTCGACCAACAATTTAGCGATAAACATCTTCTTAGATATTTAATTCCCTCACACAGAGAGATGCAAGACGAGCTAACTGTTTCTGTGCTATCAAAGGCCATGATAACAAGGCCTAAAGGCCCAGAAGGAAATATACCTGAACTCCAAATGCACAAGCTGAACAGATTGTCCTAAACGATCTTTGGTCAAGCTAGCAGCAACACCAAGCTGGCCACCGTTGGGTGTACAACTCACTGATATTGACAAGAAATCTGCTAGGACCTGTTGAAGCCTCAGGCTATCCCCGTATAGGGTTTCAGACATGATCTCCTCTTGCAAATCATCGGCAATGTGGATTCCCTTTCCATTGCTCTGCATCATTACTTGACTAATTGATGCAACCAAAACTTCATGCAATGTAAACTCAACCATTTCAAGATCCAAATACCTGTTCTAATTCCATAGTTAGATCGGATCAAATCAAAAACAGAATCAACAGAAACAGATATGTAATACGTCATAGTCCAACATCTTTTTTGAGTCTCATTTTAGGCATCTACACTTTCTGGAGCCTTAACTTTATTCGCAGGCCCACAGAAGCCCCAGGAGGTGTACCTTCAGCTTTCAAGGTGTCTATTATTTATGAGCGTAGTTCCAAACTTCCACTTCTATAATCAGGATAACAAAGAACAAGCGAAATGCATGATGCATTAATTTGGGCTAGAGTATTAAACGTAAGTCAAACTGTAGTTGACAGGACATAAGAATGAGTTCCAGCATCAAACTGGGAAATTGACCCAAAACCAGAAGTGGAAGAAAATTTGACTACAGCTCCTTAAAGCCATGACACACGTTTTTTGTTGTGGATTCATACTTTATCTTTTAACCTCTGCAAGAACTGAAGCTAGCTGTTGCAGGTTTCTTATCGGGTCTATATAGCTACATTTAACCTCTTTTAGGCAGTAGATAAGCTATGAAACAGGTAAATGTAAACAAAGAACAAATGTAATGCAATGTCATGAGGATACAGGATAAAGCAAACAGCTGCTATGCTGAAATTAAACTCATAAAGGGAAAGCATGAGAAAAAAACTAGTTTAAGGCAAATGAATAGGAAACGGACTGATTGTAGAGAATAGGGCTGTCATACCCGTCAATGATGCAATCAAGATCTGTATCGTCAAGAATTTTATTCAACTGGCGCTGGCACTGAGCACTAGTATGAAGTAGTTGTTTCTCATGCTCTCCCAAATCTGTTCCCTCCATCAGCTTCCGAGAATACATAATCCCCGAGAGGGAAGTCCTGATCTGTCTTCTAATGTAAGCCAATGCTTTTAGTCTCTTCAGTGCAGTTTGTTCCGTTAATCTCTGAACATGAAGAGCTTGTTGCAACTCTGGACTTGCTAGCTGCAAAAAGCAAAAGACCCCAGTGACAGCACCCTCTCCATCTATCTTCTTGCTCACGCACAAAATGCACTCTACATACTTCCCACTCTGTGTAAAGAAACCAAAAGAAATCTTTTCTGATTCGTGACCAGTCACAGCATTGTTCAGTACAATACCAAGGTTTACAAAAGCCTCTTGATTCTTGAGACGACAACATGCCGTGTGTGTCCCAAAAACTTCTCCCAGAAGCATCTTATTAATAACATCTTCCCTACTCCACCCAGATATCTTTGCCATAGTTGGGTTCCACTCACTACACCAGCCAAATTCATCTGCGCCAAATATGGGGGGGATCAAGGGGTTTGGGTTCTGTACAATAGCCTTGTAATCACCTTCGATTCGGGTGAACTTGTCCATAACAGTCTTGTGCCCAGTAATATCTTGTGCCACAAAACAGACCCCCACAACATTCTCGTGAAGGTCCCTACTTGCACAAGCATTCACAACTAAGCTGATGGGACCAGAGTCGTTCCTAGACTCGTGGGTTTTGATCTCAAATTGGATATTTTGCTCCTCTTTGCCTGTTTCAGAAAAGGGCATAAGAACAAGACAAAATCTGCACATATACACCTGTATAAATTCCATGTCCTTTCTTTCAAAACCGAGCAATATGGTAAAACTTTGAACTTATGTTTCTTCAAATGGTAATGTAATTAGTTTAAATAGGAAGGCAATGCGGTTTCAAACTTTGCTGGTCTTCATTGCCAACATGACAAATCTAATTGGCGATTTAGACTGCCTAATAAACACACACTCATTTACACGGATCCATTTACTGAACCATACATACATGTGACTAATACAAAAGGTTAACTCGTAGACAGAGAAAAATTAAAGAATCAGGAAGGACAGACCCTCCAATGCCAAGTATAAGATCCTCTTCACTACAT